>CM047430.1:74784405-74807136 GCA_026168455.1 Theocolax elegans | reverse complement strand
TCGCGTCCTGATAAACCTGATCAAGTAACTTGTTAACCCTCTTTCCCGTTCCTTGAGGAACAGAGTCCACATACAGAGTATGTGGAATCTGGAAGGGGGGTGTAACGGTAAGCGAGTTACCGATCAGGTAAGCAACGCGAAAGAGGAGATACAGCGCGGCGCGCGCAGGGAACGCGCGCGAGAATCGTGCGCAAGAGAGTATCGTAGAGAGTTCGCGCGCGATCGACAACAACACGGTGTTGGTGACCGGTGATTGTTTTTACGGGATAAACGAGCGAAACTAGTGCATTTTGTGTGTGGGTGCGAGGTTCCTCCCCACCAACCTCCACGTCGGCGTGCGAGCAACACGTCTCACGGGCAGTGAGAAAGAAGGAAGAAGAGTCGGCCGCCTTCCCGACCGTAGGAGTGAGAGAGAGAGAGATAAGCACGAGGACGAGCTGTCTCTCCTTTACCTAGTCGTTTCCCGCCGAGGCGCGATATATACAAGCGGTAAGTGGTGCACCACACTTAGACCCGCGTGTCTACTTAATATTTCGCGTCCCGATTTACCTGGTACGGTCCAGGTGAGGAAGCGTTCCTCCTTTCCCCCTCTCGTGACAATACCCGCACGGATAGAAAGGTCGGTGGTTCGCGGGAACCACTTCACGAGAGAAGGCGCGCGTGACGTAGTAAGCTTCTACGTAAAAGCTCTCTACGTCAGTGATTCATACGTCACACGGTGTGACGTATGCCATCAGGTTAAGCAGCCGATCATATCCGGATCGGTTGCTCGTAATCGACAGTTAAATAGATTTTAACTGATTCTTTTCGCGCTGACCTCGGGGGTAGTCATCGGTACGACTCCCCGCAAATTGTTAAAGTTCATTTACTGTTTATTGTGCTTCTTTATATAAATCGATAATTTTTATTTTTCGTAACTTTCTTGCGAGGTATGAGATTATTCGCGTTTCTCTTCGCCAAATCCAACTTACTTATGCTAATCGACTGAGCGAAGCGAAGGTTCTCTACTACAGAATTATAACTTCTTGTGGGTCCGATTTCTTGGTTATATTGAAACTGATCACGCTGAAAATTTGTAGGTATGTTAGGGATGTTCTAAAGATATGCCGAATAAATTTTTGTGAGAAACTGTTGATTTTTATATGTTATTTGTAACATTATTATACACAATACATGCATACGTATCTGAACACTAACACTTACTTTTTATGCGTATACACTATACACACGCATGCAGACACACATACACGCACACACACACATACTCAAACACGTGATGTATACATGTATTGTTTATAACAATGCTTCAAATAATTTTTTTTAAATCATCAGATTCTCATAAAAATTTATACAGCACATCTTTAGTATATCTGTAACATGCCTACAAACTTGTGTAAATTAATTACAAAATTGTTACGAATATTTTGTAATTAACTGACATGCAATTCACGAACGAGTCGCATTCGGATTTGCCGCCCGACCGAAGCGAGGGAGGCAAAACGACAAGTCGTCGTTCCCCGATAAGAAGGTGCTACCTCGGAATCCGGTTATAAAAGGTGCTATCTGGGAATCCGGTTATAAAAGGTGCTACCTCGGAGCCCGGTTGTAAAAGGTGCTACCTCGGAGTCCGGTTATAAAAGGTGCTACCTCGGAGTCCGGTTATAAAAGGTGCTAACTCGGAGTCCGGTTATAAAAGGTGATAACTCAGGAGCGAAATTTCAGTCTATGATTTTAAGTTGGTACTACTGCAAGTGTAAGCTCAGCAATAAGATTGACAATTGTTTTTGGCAATTTTATAAAAGATTATTTTTATTTATCTATTAGTTATTTATTATTATTTAGTAGTACCTATGCGTAATTCAGGTAAAGTTATTATTTAGTTTGAATATATTTTAAACTGTTTCTTTTTATATTTTAATCTCCAAAATAAGAAAATTACGTCGACATATATATGTACTAAACTTTGATAATTTCATATATAGATTCAATAGATAATCATTGATAAATTATAAAATTATAAATTATACTACTGCAAAAGTTAAAAAACTAATTATGATGAGTAGTAACTGCAGAAAATACATGGTAAATAATAATTATAAGTATGTTTAAATGATAAAAATATAAGCTAAATGCGTAAATTTTAATAATTTCTCGCAAACTGTCATTTTTCGCAATTTTAATTTTAATTTGACAAATGTAATTTAACACTGATACCTCTTAAACAATTTTAAAGCATGTCAACTATTCAATTTTGGCGGTTGTATTCGAATCATTTTGTACCTTATTCCATTTCTCTCCCTTGTTTAACTCTAGCGAAAAAATCTCACTCCGTAAAACAGAACCTTCGGCAGTTGTGTTGAAATGTATTATAAAAATTGAGTTATTTAAAACCAACAATTGACTAAAGTGTATATTTCATCTATTTTGTTTTAATTATAATTATTATAAACATTATGTTACGGTATTAAGTTTTACGATATATTGTTAAATTCCGCATTTAAAATAAGAGTACAACGTTAAATTATAGATAAATAAAAATAATCTTTTATAAAATTGCCAAAAAACAATTGTCAATATTATTGCTGAGCTAAACCGGCAGTAGTACCAACTTAAAATCATAGACGAAAAATTCGTTCCTGAGTTATCACCTTTTATAACCGGACTCCGAGTTAGCACCTTTTATAACCGGACTCCAAGGTAGCACCTTTTATAACCGGACTCCGAGGTAGCACCTTTTATAACCGGACTCCGAGGTAGCACCTTTTACAACCGGGCTCCGAGGTAGCACCTTTTATAACCGGATTCCGAGGTAGCACCTTTTATAACCGGATTCCGAGGTAGCACCTTCTTATCGGGGAACGACGAAGTGCTCGATTCGACTGACCACTCTCGCATCGTATACTATTTTTTAAAACACTGTGAGCGAAATGTCATTATTGTATGTCGTTATTGTATAGAGTTAGAAATACGTTTATGTTCTGGAAATTTAAATATATCACATTTCAGAATTTATAATAATTATTTCATTTTTCTTGCATGTAATATTGAAGGTAGCATTAAGTAGGGGATCGTCTTGCTTAAGTTTACTAAACGATCTATGTAAACATTCTATTGCGCATTCGCGAATTTCGAACACTAGTGCGATAACCTGGTATTTCACGCACGCTGTACAGGCATTCAAAATGGCATTCGCACACAGTGTTGCACAAAATAGTACGTTTCGTTACTAGTGCGAGAATATGATTTCTTCCTTGCGGGGCAATTTGCGAAAGTCACGCATAAATAGGCCTATTTTGCAACATTAAGTGGATCTATATGAGTGGAAAATTTTTCGGGGGCTCAAATTTTGGGAAGTCTTATTTTTGAAAATTTAGAAATATACTTTAATTGAAGCCAAATAAAAAATTCACGTTCGCACGGTTTTTTAAAAATTCAATATTTTGACCTATTATATATCCCCACATTATATAGCAGTAAGAAAATTGAAACTCATTCCCTCATGTTCATACCTCCACCACTCCTCCCATCCCTCCTTCACAGATTTTTCAAAATTTTGCCCGTTATTTGTATGGTCTAATTATCATTCCTCCTCCGTTACTCCTCCGTCACTCTTGAAAATCACATGGAGAAGGGAGGAGGAGGGATATATATATAATATATATATGAGTAAGAATATTAATCTTTACATTGAACTTATACTAGTTTTTATAGTACATCAATTAGTTAAAGTTCTCTGTAGACACTCATGGGTCCGATGAAGAAAATGAAAGCTAATTAATTACGCTATATTATATAAAAAAGGTCTTTATTAATTTTTATGTTATTGTTAAACAATAAAAGGAACACATTCTCATTAGTCAAATCATGTCGTACACATGATACAGATTTAATCGTTAGTAATAATAATGAGATGTTTATATTTCCACCCTGA
The DNA here is from genome assembly GCA_026168455.1 of Theocolax elegans. Taxonomy (NCBI): domain Eukaryota; kingdom Metazoa; phylum Arthropoda; class Insecta; order Hymenoptera; family Cerocephalidae; genus Theocolax; species Theocolax elegans. Next base: position 74,803,205 of record CM047430.1, on the reverse strand, counting down.
TAAGCAGGCATGGATCCTTTCTTTAGAATAAAAAAGATTGACAGTTTTCCAAACTTTTAATAACATTGTTCCATCCTCGAATGTATAAGGCGTGAGCCAAGCCTGCAATTCGTCGACATCATAGCCTTCAGTTTTTATTTATGCCTATGTAATTAATTAATTTTTTAAAATAATAATCTTATATGTATAACTTCATATTAAGTGACCTATCAATTGTACTCAAAGAATTTGTGATCATTTAAATTGTACACAGTGTAAGAAAAAAATTCACTCTGTGTACAAACTATTGTACAATTATTTTTGTGTAAAAAAAATTGCGTGTTCAATTTTTATGTGGATAAACCGTACCTTGTCAAAAAATCGACGTTTTGGCCGATTGTATGTGTGATTTTACACATAACAATGCATGTGAATTTGATCATCCCGGCCGCGGAACGAAATCAAAAATATTGAAAAAATGGATGTTATGGGCAGTTCTATGAGTGATTTTACACATAAAAATGTATATGAATTCGATTAACCCGGCCGGGGAACTATACAATAAATGCTTATAGTATTTTATAAGATAAACCTCACAAAAGAAAAAAACATTAGTACAATATGATGATCAACAAAATAAATGGGCGGTTCGTTTACCGGATCGTATGAGCTGAGACATCCATAAATACAATCTTAATCATTTCGCTAATCGCGTTCAACCAGGCAATTCCGTATTTATTATTTATAACAAATAGGCATGTATCGGGTTTTCGAGTATTTGACGTATTCGTGTGCATTGAATTAATAAGGTTCTATAAGGCTTTTCACTATATTGTCCACTAACAGCTATCGGTGTCTACCGTTAAATTCCATAATTTTAACGCAACCAATACAGTTCTTTTATAAGGTTCTACGAGGATCGACGCATGTATTAGGCATACGACCTATCGAATACTAACGGCTGCGCCAGCAATAACAAATCTTAATCAAATCGCTAATCGCATTCTACCAGGCAATTCCATATTTATTATTTATAACAAATAGGCATGTATCGGGTTTTCGAGTATTTGACGTATTCGTGTGCATTGAATTAATAAGGTTCTATAAGGCTTTTCACTATATTGTCCACTAACAGCTATCGGTGTCTACCGTTAAATTCCATAATTTTAACCCAACCAATACAGTTCTTTTATAAGGTTCTACGAGGATCGACGCATGTATTAGGCATACGACCTATCGAATACTAACGGCTGCGCCAGCAATAACAAATCTTAATCAAATCGCTAATCGCATTCTACCAGGCAATTCCATATTTATTATTTATAACAAATAGGCATGTATCGGGTTTTCGAGTATTTGACGTATTCGTGTGCATTGAATTAATAAGGTTCTATAAGGCTTTTCACTATATTGTCCACTAACAGCTATCGGTGTCTACCGTTAAATTCCATAATTTTAAACCAACCAATGCAGTCCTTTTATTAGGTTTTACGAGGATCGACGCATGTATTGGGCATACAACCTATTCGTTACTACCGGCTGCGCCAGTAATAACAAATCTTAATCAAATTGCTAATCCCATTCTACCAGGCAATTCCGTATTTATTATTTACACCAAATAGGCATGTATCCGGTTTTCGAAAGTTTGACGTCTTTATAAGGTTTTACGAGGTTCGACGCATGTAAGGGACAGACGGCCTATCGGGTTGTATCGGCTGCGCCAACAATAATACGAATTACATAAGTATACTTAATTTATTAATGCTGCAGCGATACTCGTGTGACACTTTCATGTATTCTTAATTTTGTAACCTATAGTTATAAATGTTTATCATTGTTATTCTTCATGCATATAAAGATAGAAGTTTCTATGATATACTACTAATAAACATGAAAGAAATATTAAATTTACTTTATATAAACTTATCCAATATAATAATTCTTTTCTTTTCAGGCATCAAATCGAACTCAATTACATGTTAATTTTCAGTGTATTTTCAAATACAAAGAATATTCTTCCTCCAAGGACAAAACAGATCTGGAAAACAAATAATTTTAATTCAATTTGAACGTGCTCTAAATTATAAAACTAATTAATAGCAATAATTAATAGCTCTGAGTGTGTAATATTTTACATACTCATATATATATATTTATCCCAATAGGGGTTTATGCAGCCCAAGAAAGAGAGGGAAGATGCTTACTTTAGCACGTGCGAGAGAGACCTTCGGGGTTATGCAGCCCGGGCTGCATAAACCTGCCATACCCCCAGTGGGTGTAAGGGAGATAGGGTTATTGGACAGTAACACGTCGGGCTGCATAACACCCGGTGGGGAAATATATATATATATATACTAGGGGGGCTTTGCCCCCCTGCGCGCTTCGCGCGCCAACCCCCTATTTTTAATTTCGAAAAAGGTTTTTCGTAATTAATTTATTTAAAATAATGTTTTAAATTGTATTATTTTTTCACTACCATGGACACCTTAAAAATTAAACAGATTCACACAACACCTTGAGGTATTGCTATAGTTATTATAATTTATAAATAAAAGTTTACCAAAATTTAGTGTAATGAAATCAGAATAAAAATAATAAAAAAAAATAAAGACATATTAAATGTTAACTGTAAATTTTAAACTATATGAATTCTTATAAAGCTTAAATTTATATTTTAATAATTATAAATGTTAATGAAAAATTAACTTACCAAAAATAGTAAAGTACATATACTTACTAAATTGTAGTCTTTTAGTTAACAACTTATTAAAATTTTGGATTATTTTAAACCGTTATAAATAGAAATTCACCTTCTAAAATTAATTTATTTAATGACGAACGATCATCGCCAAAAGTTCTATGTCATTAATATTTTGTACTTTAATAGTAATAAAACTTTCTTCTTAATAAAATTAATTTTTGTATTATTTTTAAAGAATTATTTATAAAATTTTAGCGCTATATAAATAAAAACCTGTTTCTTCCATTTCTCCCGTAATTCGTAATTTGCACCCTCTTTCAAAATTTGCGTTTTAATCCATAATTATATCCAATTTATTTTTACTATGCAGAGCCCAAATATTTATTTTGATTATTATAAACAATTAATTTCTTAAATATCCTTCTATTTCTAATAAATACATACTTGTTTATTTAAAATATTGTGTTATATAAATATAAATTATCTACACACTTATATATCCATACAATTTTGAAATATTAATTTAAAAAATATTTAAATTAAATGCTCCTAAATTAATAGTTTTTGAAAATCTATTCAAATGTAATTCGTATTTTATATTGCCACTGTTAAAATTTGAATTTTCTTTTGCCTATACTGTTTATAATAGAATTATCTTAAAAATGCAATAATTAATATATTTAATTTTTAACCCATTGTATATATCATATGGATATTTGGAAAAGTGTATGTTATACTTGATTAATATTTATTTAATCTTCAAACAATTTTGCATCTGTATTTAAAGCATTACATTGCATTTTAGATCCGTTATTATTATTGGGTATACGTTTAAAAATTTTATGAGTTTTATCAAGAATGAGTAGACAAATACACATTCTTTCAAGTTATGTTCACAACTTTTTTTTTCGCACGGAAAAAATACGTATATTATTTATTCTTAAAAAAACAATTTAAAAATATATATATATTATATAAATATTACGCCGCACGCACACACACCCACATACATACATACATATATATACATATATATGGTCTATTTCACATCAAGTGGTACGATGCTAATTATGTGTAGAATTTATCCTTCTGGGTTAGAATTTCTAATCTTAAGGTCAATGTTACATAAACTACATGTCAATATTCAACTTAAAAAAGTGTAAGTTCGCCGCAATTGATTTTTTTATCCAAAAGTCTAAAAGAAAGCTTGGAGCAATACCTTTCAAATAGTCTGTAGCTTTTTATGGCCTTCAATTCTGTAAAAAGTTATGTTAATTTAAAGAAAGACAAAAAATTCACAAAAATTAACATGGTATTTCCCATTTAAATTTTTTAAAAAATTTGGTGTTTGTGTGTTCAAAAAATGTGATCTTTTGAGCGGTGTTAGATCAAAATCGATTGTGGCGTGGTCGCCTTTTTTTGATATTCAATATTTCCGGGCGTTCTATCTCTTCGAGATTTTAAAATTAGAAATTGTAACCCAAGTAGATAAGTTCTAAAGATTATTTTGAACAAAAGTTGTTTATAATGTATTTTTAAAAAAATCAATAGATTTTGAGATAAATAGCTTTGAAAATAATAATTTCTCTAAAAAATTGTAAAATTTCCATTTTTCATGGTGGAATAACTCTTAGGCAAATTATTTTTAACACCTCAAATTTTTTTTCTATCTTCTGGAAGATATTTCCACTCTGTTCACAAAATTTGGAGTGATTTCAAATTTTCATCGTACCACTGATGTTAAATAGCCCATATATATGGTAATGAACAATTAACTTACCAAAAATAGTAAAGTGCATATACTTAATTGTAGTATTTAGTAAAACCTATTAAAATTTTAGATTATTTGAAACGGATTTAATAGAACTTTACCTCCTAAAATTAATTTATTTAAGTCATCGCCAAGAGTTCTATATGTCATTAATATTTTGTACTTTAAGAGTAATAAAAATTTCTTCTTAATTAAATTAATTTTTGTATTAGCTTTAAAGAATTATTTATAACATTTTAGCGGTATATAAATAAAAACCTGTTTCTTCCATTTCTCCCGTAATTCGTAATTTGCACCCTCTTTCAAAATTTGCATTTTAATCCATAATTATATCCAACTTATTTTTCCCTTTCGTTACAGAGCCCATACACAGAAAGGAATTTTGGAATGAGGGAGTTCGGATATGTGCTGAACTTATTTATTTCAACGTATACGGATTCATTTAATACTATTTTGGTCTACAAATACGACCAAAATTGCATTCTATGAGTTCAAATACTTTCCGAATTGCGGCATTCCCAATATAATCGTTTTTTAATACCAGTTTAGCATTACTGCAATTCTGAGAACAGTTGAACTCCCCCTGTACGATGCTAGCGCCGCTTGAATTCGATGTCGGGACCTATACGGTACCGAGTTTGAAGTGATGCGATCGAGCTATTTATTGAACTGATAGATGTGCATTCGTGAACTCGATAGTGTAGCGATCGTGATAGAGTGCAAAAAGAAAATATGTAAAAGAGTATTACCGATGCATTAAATAAAAAAGGTTATATGCTTTGGAAAATTTGTGATGTAGTTGTCATAATTATATATACTATATAAATTTGTTTCATTTATATAGGTTAAGAAGTTTTGTAAAACGAGTCATTACGGTATATCATATTTGACAAGTTATTTTATACAATAAACTCATTTTCAGTCATTTATATCGCAAAAATCCAAACTCAAATTAACCGTGTTCTTTTCATTTGAATTAATTTGCCCAATATCAATATGTGTATATACTTATAGTTATTTAAATAATAAATGTTATAAATCAATTAAAATATTAAATATTAATGTTAACCACGTTCTTAATTTCATTTTACATTATTGTAAATTAAAATAGCTCGATCGCATCACTTCAAACTCGGTACCGTATAGGTCCCGACATCGAATTCAAGCGGCGCTAGCATCGTACAGGGGGAGTTCAACTGTTCTCAGAATTACAGTAATGCTAAACTGGTATTAAAAAACGATTATATTGGGAATGCCGCAATTCGGAAAGTATTTGAACTCATAGAATGCAATTTTGGTCGTATTTGTAGACCAAAATAGTATTAAATGAATCCGTATACGTTGAAATAAATTAGTTCAGCACTTTTCCGAACTCCCTCATTCCAAAATTTCTTTCTGTGTATATTTATTTTAATTATTATAAACAAAGGCATTCCTTAAATAACCTTTTGTTTCTAATAAATACATACTTGTTTATATAAAATATTGTTTTATATAAATATACGTAATCTACTTACTTATATATCCATACAATTTTTAAATTTTGATTTGAATAATATTTAAATTAAATACTACTAAAGTAATAATTTTCGAAAAATTTTTGAAATGTAATTCGTATTTTATATTGCCTCTGTTAAAATTTGAATTTTCTTTTGCCATTACTGTTTATAATAGAATTATCTTAAAAATGCCCCTACTGCTAAAGGTCAGGTGATAAATCACCTGACAAGTCACCCCAAAACGTCATCTGACGAAACTACTGAATCCACGGAAAGGAAAACTTTCTAAGTTCTAATAAAAAAAATATTTTTAGTAATAATAAAAGAAATAGTAAAAATTACGAAGTCGAGTCGTAACAAATGTTGTTCCGGGTCCAAAATCAGGGCGTCTCTTTTCGGTCACCATCGTCTAAACTGAAAAAAAGAAAATTTAAAAACACACAAAGTATCTATCTTTAATTTTTTAATTAATAATGAAAAACATATTAGATTATCATATTGATATTGAAAAGTTTCAATTTAAATAAACATTTTTAATACAAAATTAAAATTAAAACATTTATTTTATTAAACAAAAAGTAAATAATTCTTTAAATAGATACTAAAAGAATAAAAAGCTTATCTGATTACGATGGAGATTTTGCCTGATGCCAATCGTATACATCGTATAAATCACATACTTCTGTATCTATGAGCTCGATTCTTAAACTCGAACAATAAAAAACAACTATTTTCGCGACCAGTCCCGTGAAGAACTGCATAATGAGATGAAATTCTCCGCGTGAGATTACTCAAAGGTTAGATGGCAAACTGAAGTTGGTTTTTCTTATTGTCATTCATTAAACTAAACATAACGTATAGGTAATAAGCATAAAGTAACCAACGTCAAGTTTGTTGAACCAACTTCAGTTTGCCAACTAACCTTCACGTAATCTCACTCGTAGCGCGAAATATTCTCCTACGTATTTCATCTAATTAAACAGTTCTTCACGGGACTAGTCGCAAAAATAGTTGTTTTTTATTGTTCGAGTTTAAGAATCGAGCTCATAGATACAGAAGTATGTGATTTATACGATGTATACGATTGGCATCAGGCAAAATCTCCATCGAAATCAGATAAGCTTTTTATTCTTTTAGTATATATTTAAAGAATTATTTACTTTTTGTTTAATAAAATAAATGTTTTAATTTTAATTTTGTATTAAAAATGTATATTTAAATTGAAACTTTTAAATATCAATATGATAATCTAATATGTTTTTCATTATTAATTAAAAAATTAAAGATAGTTACTTTGTGTGTTTTTAAATTTTCTTTTTTTCAGTTTAGACGATGGTGACCGAAAAGAGACGCCCTGATTTTGGACCCGGAACAACATTTGTTACGACTCGACTTCGTAATTTTTACTATTTCTTTTATTATTACTAAAAATATTTTTTTTTATTAGAACTTAGAAAGTTTTCCTTTCCGTGGATTCAGTAGTTTCGTCAGATGACGTTTTGGGGTGACTTGTCAGGTGATTTATCACCTGACCTTTAGCAGTAGGGGCAATAATTAATGTATTAATTTTTAATTTATTGTATATTTCACATATAGATATTTGAAAAAGTGTATGTTATACTTGATTAATATTTATTTTATCTTCGTAAAATTGTGCATATTTTTAAAAACATTACATTAAATTTTAGGTCCGTTTTTATTTTATGAGTTTTATCAGGAATAAGTAAACTAATACACATTCTTTCAAGTTATATTCACAACTTTTTTTTGCGCACGGAAAAAATACATATATTATCTATTCTTGAAAAAACAAATAACACGTACACACACATACGCACACACATACACACACACACACACTTCTGGGTTAGAATTTCTAATATCAATGTAAATGTTATATAAAATACATGCCAATATTCAACTTAAAAAAAGTGTAAATGCGCTACAATTGATTTTTTATCCAAAAGTTTGAAAGAAAGCTTGGAGCAATACCTTTCAAATAGTCTGTAGCATTTTTATGGCCTTCAGTTCTGTAAAAAGTTATGAATTATCTTAAAAATGCAATAATTAATGTATTTAATTTTTAACCCATTCTATATATCACATATGGATATTTGGAAAAGTGTATGTTCACACACACACACACTGACACACACACTCACGCACGCACACGCACACGCAAGCACACACACGCACGCACACACACAATCACACACACACACACACACACATACACACACACACATATATATATAAAACATATATATATATATATATATGTTGAATTCTGAATTCTTAGACACGGCGGCGGCGGCGGCGGCGAAATATTTATATATTATAGAGAGATATATATATGGGTGGTTCTCTGTGACATCGAAGATGAAAAAAATAAATATTGCTATAACTGTGGGAATATATTTTAGAGGTATCCAGTAGTTCTCCTGAATTTTTTCAGATTTTTTCGGGGCCATTATTTTATGTTACAGAGAGTCAAACTTGACATTTTAGCACTTTTTTGCATTATATGCCCATTTTCATGAATTTTTAGCTCCCAGGGGATGCATTTTTCATTAAAAACATAAGTATGACTTTTTTTGTAAAATTTTCCGAACTTTTCATTAAAAATACTTTTAAAGATATAAATGTATGCTGTCACACTCTTGTAAGCCATTTAAACCTTAAATAGTGAAAATCAGCAATTCTGCTCCGGACTCTGGTAACCTAATACTGTCTAAAAGATGTCTTTTTATAGTCAGAAACTGCCTAAAAATTTCCAGAGTGGGTCTAAATCATTAAGATCACTTATGGTCAAAATATCCGGGAAAAGTGCCCGAAATATTAATAGAAATGTATATTTGTTGCCTTATAACGATGAATCTATTAGCATGATTATTGCAAAAAAATTTGTGCACTTACCTTGGAGTGGTAGAAAAGTATCTTCACTTGTTTCAGTATCCATCTAATCCCCTGTAAGCTGCTAAAAATACAAATATTATTAGACAAATGTAAAAAATTAATTTTTAAACATTTATAATGCTGAATTTTTAGTTTTACATCCCTTACAAGAATTATAATACTAATCTGAAGGATTACTATAAATATATAAACATCATTATTACAATAACTGAATATACGTATTTAATACAAAAGATATGTAAATAAATCGGATATATAATTATAATGAATAATATGATAACGTGACAGTGACAAGTTTGTGAAATCTAAACAATGTATTGCTGAATAATAATAATAATAATGTTGATACTTTTATAGTAATCCTTCAGATTAGTATTATAATTCTTGTAAGGGATGTAAAACTAAAAATCCAGCATTATAAATGTTTAAAAAATAATTTTTTTAATTTTATAATAATATTTGAATTTTTAGCAGCTTACAAGGGATTAGATGGATACTGAAACAAGTGAAGATACTTTTCTACCACTCCAAGGTAAGTGCACAAATTTTTTTGCAATGATCATTCTAATAGATTCATCGTTATAAGGCAACAAATATACATTTCTATTAATATTTCGGGCACTTTTCCCAGATATTTTGAGCAACAGTGATCTTAATGATTTAGACCCACTCTGGAAATTTTTAGGCAGTTTCTGACTATAAAAAGACATCTTTTAGACAGTATTAGGTTACCAGAGTCCGGAGCAGAATTGCTGATTTTCACTATTTAAGGTTTAAATGGCTTACAAGAGTGTGACAGCATACATTTATATCTTTAAAAGTATTTTTAATGAAAAGTTCGGAAAATTTTACAGAAAAAGTCATACTTATGTTTTTAGTGAAAAATGCATCCCCTGGGAGCTAAAAATTCATGAAAATGGGCATATAATGCAAAAAAGTGCTAAAATGTCAACTTTGACTCTCTGTAACATAAAATAATGGCCCCGAAAAAATCTGAAAAAATTCAGGAGAACTACTGAATACCTCTAAAACATATTCCCACAGTTATAGCAATATTTATTTTTTTCATCTTCGATGTCACAGAGAACCACCCATATATATATATGGGAGATTCCATGTGAAGTGATCCAGTTAAAAAATAGAATTTTGTTTTAATGTATGGAGTCAGTAAAAAACTACTTGAATAGAGTGTAGCTAAATTTTTAGACCTGAATTTCAATTAGTACCAGAGTTGTAGCCAATCAGAAAGTCGAATTTTTTGAAAATATTGACTTTTTGGCCATGTTTATCACTTAATAACTCAAAATCTAATAATTTTTTCTTATACACATTAAATTTGAAAAAGTTTATTAATTTCAAGAAGAATCAGTTCAAATATTTCATTTATTTTATTTTAAAACTTTGAATATAGTTATAATCAATAAAAACCTTTATAGTAAAAAAAAGGGTTGTACGATCAAAAATATTTTATCCATCCAAAAATCTAATTCATCGATGATTAATTACCTTCAAAATAATGCAAAGTTTGAGTGCGGCAGAGCATTTTAGACAAAGTTATGGTGTTTTTAGTCAAATTTCTTAAAAATAGAGAGCGAATGCATTTTATGAAAAAAACCGAGTAACCGTATACTTGCATTCAAACAACATGGCACTATTATTCTTCAATAAATCTAAAATATACTATTTAATGTTAGTTACTGATACTTTTCAATCTCTAAGCTGCTTACAAACACAAAGCAGTAGGTATAAGCAGTTATACCTGTTATATAATTGGATAAATACCTAAAACTTTTTATAATTCCAATAAATCCAATTATATAACAGGTATAACTAAAAGTATCAGACTTAATAACAACTAAATAAAAGTATCAGTAATTAACAATAAATAGTATATTTTAGTAATATTGAGGAATAATAGTGCCATATTGATTGAATGCAAGTATACGGTTACTCGGTTTTTTTCATAAAATGCATTCGCTCTCTATTTTTAAGAAATTTGACTAAAAACACCATAACTTTGTCTAAAATGCTCTGCCGCACTCAAACTTTGCATTATTTTGAAGGTAATTAATCATCGATGAATTAGATTTTTGGATGAATAAAATATTTTTGATCGTACAACCCTTTTTTTTACTATAAAGGTTTTTATTGATTATAACTATATTCAAAGTTTTAAAATAAAATAAATGAAATATTTGAACTGATTCTTCTTGAAATTAATAAACTTTTTCAAATTTAATGTGTATAAGAAAAAATTGTTAGATTTTGAGTTATTAAGTGATAAACATGGCCAAAAAGTCAATATTTTCAAAAAATTCGACTTTCTGATTGGCTACAACTCTGGTACTAATTGAAATTCAGGTCTAAAAATTTAGCTACACTCTATTCAAGTAGTTTTTTACTGACTCCATACATTAAAACAAAATTCTATTTTTTAACTGGATCACTTCACATGGAATCTTCCATATATATATATATATATATATATCTGATACAGTTGCGTGTAATCTTAATTTTGAATTATTTAGTTATAAATATTTTTTATTGTTAATCTTCATGCAAGTAAAGGTAAAAGTTTTCTATTATAAAGCTACTAATGAAAATCAAAGAATTATTAAATTTATTTTATATAAACTTATCCAATATAATAATTCTTATACGATTCACTGATTCAAGTAAACTCTGTAAAATAATTCAGAATGTGTAACGGCATTTATATGTATTCTTTCATTAGTATACTCTTGTATAAAAGTTTATTCTTCATTATTTTTTAAAAATAAAAAAAATATTAACAGAACTTTTAGAACAAATATCTCAATATTCAATATTCCTATATATTTAACTACTATTTAGTAATGGTTATAGAAATAACTGTCAGACTCGAGTGACACTTGCAGGTATTCTTAATTTGGTGCCCTTTAATTATAAATATTTTTCAATGTTATTCTTCATGAAAGTAAAGATAGTGGTTTTCTACAGTGAGCTAGTAATAAACACGAACCCAGACGGAAATTTATTTTTCCAGAAAGAGCTAAGAAAAGCTAATAAATTTTATAATCAATTTATAATATGCAGATTTTGGACTCTGTTAATAGTTAGTTAGAATTTATAACTTTTATTAGCTCTTCTTAGCTTTTGTTAGATTTTATTAGCTTTTAGGTTTTTTCAAAAGTAAAAGAAATGTGCGAGTTTAAAAAAGCTAATAACTACTAATAACTTTTTTAAATTATTATATACAGTAAATAAGTATTTAGAATTTTTATGAATATTTACCAATAGCAGTCTTTTATTAATAGCTTTAGTTTTTTTGCATACATCACTTAGAAACAGCTAAAAACAGTTAAATATAGGAAAATGCAACAGTTACTATTAGTGTCATTTTATCGTTTTTCACGATATTTTCGAAATAAAAAATCTAATAAAACCTAATAAAGCTTAGAAATATTTACGAAATTTTAAAAACAACTAAAAAAATCTTATAAACATCACCAAATTTTTTAAACTATTACTACAGTCCAAAATCCGCACTTTATAAAGTGTTATGAAAATCTAATAAAAGCTAATAACTTTTATTAAGTATTTATGAACATTATTCGCATATGATTATTTCCGCTAGGGAAAGAAATATTAAATTTAATTTTCAATAAAGTAATCCAATTTTGTTAATCTTTTATATGATTCGATGATTCATGTTAACAATTAAAATAATTCAGTATTTGTTACGGAATTGGTATGTATTCTTTATTTAGCATTCTCTTGTAATAAAGTTTATACTTCATTATTTTTCTAATATGAAAACATATTAACCTATTTTTAGAAAAAATATTTCAATTGTCCAATATTTCTATGTGTTCTTAGTAACACCAAAGCCACTTGAGAAATACAAATTTCGCGCCAAAAATGTAATCGACTATTCCGTGTTTATTGTAATACTAAACCGCTCATTTATGTGACAATACTGATTAAACCCTATAGACGAACCACATAAGTTGCTTGACAATATTAGAATATACCGGTAGATTCGGATAAATAATGCTCGACTTTATAGTGAAATGTCCTATTCAACCCGATAAATTGCAATCATGAAAAATCATTAATTATTAGAAATCCAGATACATGCCTATTCGTTGTAAACAGAAAATACAGCAATACCTCATATAAAATACGATAAACGATTCAATAGCGGTTGCTTCAACGACAGGCGTCCACGTGAAAAAAATTTATAAAGTTTTTATAAAAATTGTATAAAATGAATTGACGATAGAGAAAAAAGCCAACTTCAGTTTGACATCTAACCAACTTCAGTTTGATGTCTTATTCCCGTGAGCTTCGTGCAGCGCGTAACGTTTGCCGTCGTATTTTACTTAATCAAGCAGTTTACCACTAAATTCGTCGCGGAAGTCGTACTTTTAACCTAGATATATGTGGTGCGTCAATTGACAGCATGGAATATTATTGATTTTGAGAATTTAAAATTCAGTCTCGGTGAGAGGAGAGCTGGAATATTGAGACCTGAAGATTCAACTCCGTCTACACTTTTGATCAGATAAGTCCTCCTTTCTCTTGATTTTTAAAAACTTAGCGATTGAGTACATTAGATACTTTGTGTTTTTGTAATATTTTTGTTGCAGGTTAGACGATTTTAAAGGTACGATCAACAGCTTCTCCATGCGTAGAAGCGTCGGTACGAGTCACCCATCGCCTCCGCTGCCAGCTGATGAATTTTGCAGTCCTCTTTTTAAAGTTATATATGTTTATTCCCAAAACTTTAACATTTAAGTTTTGCAAAATTTTTCCCAATTTTCACAAACTTTTCCCATCCTATAAAATACCGTAAAAAATTTTAAAACTTATCTCGAACGTTTTTAATTACTTTATTATTTATCTTTTTCTATTTTAAAAAGTTTCAATTTATATTGAGCCAAAAGTGACCGCGTTTTTGTATGTAATTCCTTTCAAATGTGCTTTAAAGTGTGGTATTTATTTAAAAATTTAATAAAATATATTTTTTATGAAAGCCATCTTTTTATAAAAATTTTATAAAGTTTCTATAAGACCAATTTTTTATACAAATTGTATACAATCCTTTATAAAATTTTCAATAGCGGTTGCTTCAACAGACAGGGGTCACGTGAAAAAAATTTATTAAAGTTTTTATTAAAATTGTATAAATGAATGACGATAGAGAAAAAGCCAACTTCAGTTGACAATCTAACCAACTTCAGTTGATGTCTTTAATGTCCCGTGAGCTTCGTGCAGCGCGGTAACGTTTGGCCGTCGTATTTTACTTAATACAAGCAGTTTACCACTAACTTCGTCGCGGAAGTCGTACTTTTAACCAGATATATGTGGGTGCGTCAATTGACAGCATGGAATATTATTGATTTTGAGAATTTAAAATTCAGTCTCGGTGAGAGGAGGAGCTGGAATATTGAGACCTGAAGATTCAACTCCGTCTACACTTTTGATCAGATAAGTCCTCCTTTCTCTTGATTTTTAAAAACTTAGCGATTGAGTACATTAGATACTTTGTGTTTTTGTAATATTTTGTTGCAGGTTAGACGATTTTAAAGGTACGATCAACAGCTTCTCCATGCGTAGAAGCGTCGGTACGAGTCACCCATCGCCTCCGCTGCCAGCTGATGAATTTTGCAGTCCTCTTTTTAAAGTTATATATGTTTATTCCCAAAACTTTAACATTTAAGTTTTGCAAAATTTTTCCCAATTTTCACAAACTTTTCCCATCCTATAAAATACCGTAAAAAATTTTAAAACTTATCTCGAACGTTTTTAATTACTTTATTATTTATCTTTTTCTATTTTAAAAAGTTTCAATTTATATTGAGCCAAAAGTGACCGCGTTTTTGTATGTAAATTCCTTTCAAATGTGCTTTAAAGTGTGGTATTTATTTAAAAATTTAATAAAAATATATTTTTTATGAAAGCCAATCTTTTTATAAAAATTTTATAAAGTTTCTATAAGACCAATTTTTTATACAAATTGTATACAATCCATTTTATAAAATTTTTATAAAAACTTTATAAATTTTTTTTACGTGGGTGTAACCGATAAGATCCTGTAATCAAACCGCTGATTTATGTGACAATACTGATTAAACCTTATAAACGAACCACATAGGTTGCTTGACAATATTAGAATATACCGGTAGATTCGGATAAATAATGCTCGACTTTATAGTGAAATGTCCTATTCAACCCGATAAATTGCAATCATGAAAAATCTTTAATTATTTGTAATCCAAATACATGCCTATTCGTTGTAAATAGTAAATACAGCAATACCTCATAAAATACGATAAACGATTCAATAGCGGTTGCTTCTACGACAGGCGTAACCGATAAGATCCTGTAATCAAACCGCTGATTTATGTGACAATACTGATTAAACCCTATAAACGAACCGCATAGGTTGCTTGACAATATTAGAATATACCGGTAGATTCGGATAAATAATGCTCGACTTTATAGTGAAATGTCCTTTTCAACCCGATAAATTTCAATAATGAAAAATCATTAATTATTTGTAATGCAGATACATGCCTATTCGTTGTAAATAGTAAATACAGCAATACCTCATAAAATGCGATAAGCGATTAATATCGGTTACTTTTTGACTGGCAAAGCCAGGTACGATACGTTAGGCAAGCCGCCCATTGCATGCGTCGATCGTCATAAATCCCTATAAAGGTACCAGGTAAGTTGTTATATAATATTGAAATATGCTGGTAAGGTTATATAGCCGTTACTTGGCGTTATAGTGAAACGCCCTATTTAACCTTATATTTTTGTATTTTCTATAAGACAATAACTGTTAAAATCCCGATAGAAATCC
This sequence comes from Theocolax elegans, assembly GCA_026168455.1. Classification (NCBI taxonomy): domain Eukaryota; kingdom Metazoa; phylum Arthropoda; class Insecta; order Hymenoptera; family Cerocephalidae; genus Theocolax; species Theocolax elegans. Next base: position 74,787,486 of record CM047430.1, on the reverse strand, counting down.
ACTTGTTAAGAATATATCATTTTGTATTACCTGAAATAGAACTATAGATAATTCATTCATGTTCGGGTTTTTCATTATAAAATACTATAAGCTTTAGAGTGAAATAGCATTGATATATCAGTACGTGAAAAGTGGCAAATCCTTATAATGCCCGGTAAATATAAATACAAAATATTTAAATATAAATGTGTACCCGATATACTCCGATAAACTATTTTATGCTCTTTTATGTTAAACGTTTGTTCCTTATAAACAAATTTATTTTTATCGCATTTTATGAGGTGTTCATTATGAAGCCTATAGTTATAAGCTTTATTCTTTCCGATTCGTATTAAATAATATATAGCATTCTATCGCAAACTCCAGGTGCAAAAGCCACATGAAGTACGATAAAAAATTTTTTTTATAGTTTTATATGAGATTTTTTTAACAGGGAATATTGAAAAAATCGACTTTTTGGATGTTTGTATGTGTGACTTTACACATGATAATGTATTCGAATTTGATCAACCCAGCCCGGGAACGAAATCAAGAATGTTGAAAAAATAGATGTTATGGGCAGTTCTATGAGTGATTTTACACATAAAAATGTATATGAATTCGATTAACCCGGCCGGGGAACAAAATGAGAAATATTGAAAAAATCGACTTTTTGGATGTTTGTATGTGTGACTTTACACATAAAAATGTATTCGAATTTGATCAACCCAGACCGGGAACGAAATCAAGAATATTGAAAAATTCGACGTCTCGGCCGGTTATACGTGTGATTTTACACATAAAAATGTATTTGAATTTGATGAACGCGGCCGGGGAACAAAATGAGAAATATTGAAAATATCGACGTTTTGGCCGTTTATATGTGTGATTTTACACAAAAAAAGTGCATTTGAAATTGATCATCTCGGCCGGGGAACGAAATCAAAAATATTGAAAAAATAGATGTTTTGGGCAGTTCTATGTGTGATTTTACACATAAAAATGTATATGAATTCGATTAATCCGGCCGGGGAACGAAATCAAAAATATTGAAAAAATTGACGTTTTGGCCGTTTGTATGTGTGATTTTACACATAAAAATGCATTTGAATTTCATGAACGCGGCCGGGGAACAAAATGAGAAATATTGAAAATATCGACGTTTTGGCCGTTTATATGTGTGATTTTACACATAAAAATGCATTTGAATTTGATTATCTCGGCCGGGGAACGAAATCAAAAATATTGAAAAAATAGATGTTTTGGGCAGTTCTATGTGTGATTTTACACATAAAAATGTATATGAATTCGATTAATCCGGCCGGGGAACGAAATCAAAAATATTGAAAAAATAGATGTTTTGGGCAGTTCTATGTGTGATTTTACACATAAAAATGGGATCCGTGTCAAATGGCCCACGCGTCAAATGGCCCGCCAATAAGAAGCGAGAACCTTAAGTTTGGCCCACCAATCGGAAATAATCTAATTTTTCTTTTAAACAAAAAGTGGTGGAAGTCCGTGGAAATTGCAGTCGATAAAGAAGAACAATTTCAATTATTTATTGTTTAAATAGATGTCGCGTTTGACTAATTTTAAATAATTAGTGGTTTCAAGATATTGATTATCATTACCTCTAGATAACACTATGAACATTTGAAATATATATATAAGATTTACAATAGAAATAAAATTAAGGATTTCTACTATCTATTCAGTTTAATGCAGATAATTATCTTCCATACTTTTATAAGTGTATAATTATAATTATGATATTTACATTGTAATTATATATGGGTGCATAAAACCCACATGTAATGCGGTATTACGTCTTAATGTCAGTGGTGACGCAGGGACTGCTAGACTTATGCAGCCGCATACTTGCTTCCAAAGCACTCACCAATCTTTGTAAAAGAGAATTTTGCGGCAGGAATTTAAAAAAAATGCAGCGAATCCTGGTGCAGGAAGTGCATCTGTTATTTACAATGCCACGTCAAACCAGTAAGTTAATTATTCCTGAACGGTTTTTCATTAATACATTTCTATTGATTTATTATTAGTACTAATAAAGCAAACAAATTTTTGTTTATATATTTGAATCATTGAAAATTGTACAAATTATGCAAGTTTGAATTATTTTTTCAAGTTATCTTTTTTTATTGTAATATTTTTATAAATGTTGTATAAACTTTGTTTTTGTACAAATTTATTTCTTAGACGATTTACATCTTTATGCTTTTTACTGTGCATCTTTTTCTTTTTCCATTGCATTTTTCATCTCATCCATATAGAATATTCGATTTTAAACAGACTGAAATATATACCTAGATTTTATCAAGTTTTTTTTACTTCTTATTATACTACCAATTGGTTCTTTTTTAATTAAATAATAATTTATTAATTAAAAATTTTAAAAATGTGCTTTACTAATCAACGCTTTTGAAATTTTTATAATTCAAAACATTCTAGACTTGTGTCGGCACTCGGTTGCTGCCAAACATCAAATATTAACCAAAAAAGTCTTTTTATTCTTTTTCTTATCTTTAATACTAAAAAACGTAATTTTAAGTTAAAAACTGATTAATTTTTTCAAATTGCGACAAATAATTCTTAGGAAGTTCATTGTTCACCATTGTACAACATACATACGTGTATCTATATGTGTGTATATATGTATATATACACACAGAATATGAATGTATATATGTATGTATGTATGTATCAGCGTCGCCAAAAGTGACTCCCCACTCGCGCGAAATTCAAAAATATGCCTTTTTTCGCTAAAAAAAGTATTGGAAAATAAATGATATTAATTTTTGATAAATCTTTTAAAATCAAAAGAAGAAAAGTTATAATTTAAAAATAATTTCTAATTACGGGAAAATAGCTTTTTTCGCGATTATCCAATGCAATGCTTTGCGGGGTTAATTATTTTATTTCAACCTAAAAACAGTTAAAACGCATCAAAATAGGTCACATATCGATTGTACAGTGACAAAGTAATGATTTTTGAAGTTAATTAATTATTTAAATAGAAATAATATGTAATTATTAATAATCTTTGTAGCGGCGCGATGACGCATCTGTTTTATCCGATCGACTTAG
>CM047430.1:74767289-74784305 GCA_026168455.1 Theocolax elegans | reverse complement strand
AATTAGTATATCCCGTAGTAATATTTTGTTGTAATGTAGTGGTCAGTCTTATTATTTATTAGAAATATTAGAACAGAATGTATTAATGAATTAAAGCGTACACGAAATAAAGTGTTTTGCACAGTCAATGCGCGAAACGTAGTGTTTCCGAATGATATCTCAAGAGAGTGTAAAGCAGCAGTTTTGTAGACATAAAAAAGCATGAAAAAGTGTTCGTAACTGCTCATAAAGGTCGAATTTTGGACTGTTAAAAAAGTTTATAACTGTTTTAAACTATTACAATTGGTTATAAATACTTGAAAATAATAATTTATTAATATAAGTTTTTTCGATTATCTTAAACGAATGAATTTTGAATCAGTGAAAAAGTTTATAACTGTTTTAAACTATTATAAATAGTTATAAATACTTAAAAATATTTAAAAATAGTTATGTACTGATTTAAGTTGTTTCGATTATCTTAAACGAATGAATCTTGGACGAGTAAAAAGTTTATAACTGTTTCAAATTACTATAAATGGTTAATAATACTTGAAAATAGATATTTCCTAATATAAGTTTTTTCGATTATTTTAAAGCTATATATACTTCAAAAACAAAATTGTAAAAATTGAAATACAGTAAGTAAAAATTGTTATTTTTACAGCATGTCAATCCCTTACTAAATAATATTGTAATTTATATGCAAAACAGTTTTATTTAACAGTAAGGGTTCTGTTGGGAAGTCGTTTAATGAGTCCAAATAGTCTATAATCTTAAACATTCCTCTACATACGCACGACTCCGAATAGAACCTCACATAGCCTGCTATTACACATAAAAGGAAGACCTATGGTGCGTAGCACCTACTCTATCCCTAATACAGCCACTTGGAGCAATTACCCAATCACCAGGCACACGTTTGTTACCTTTTCTATCTGCAATAAGACCAATTATCTATTTTGCTACTAATGATATTCTTTATGAAAACAGATAAAAACGGATTGTTTATATTAGATAGGGCCATGATTAAATAATAAACTCTTTTTTTAATGTTATTTTAATACAAATTTACATTTTATTGTAAACGCTTGTACTCTTAATAAACGCGTATCTAAATACTTATACAATAAAACAAATTATTTATTGTCGATTACAATATTCAATAATACTCGTATTTGGTTGAGATTTAGTTTATTTATTTATTTCTATACCGATTTTACATTGTATAGAAATGAATCGATAAAATAAAAATAAATTAAATGTAAAATAAAATGATACTTTACTATTTCTTATACTCTTTTAATATAATACGGCGTTTTCATTGATTTTTAATCTCAATGTAACAATCATACATTTTGTCGTAAACATGTCTCACATAATTTTTAAACAAAACTATATTATTTATCATCAATCATCATTTACATTATAGAATCTAATAATTATATTGATTTGAAAAACGCTTCAACTCTGGATAAATGTATCTAAATAATTTTTAAATGGGACGTAATACACTAAAAATTTGTAAAATGAATTTTAGGTACAAAAATTGTTATAACTAAATATTTTTTATTTATTAAGTTATATTTACTTACAACAATGAATGATTTTGTCCTAAAAAACAAAATTTGTACTAACATCCTCGATTAAATGTATTTCGTACCCGAAATTCATTCTATGAATTTTAAATGTATTACCCCCTTACACAGAAGAAAAATATTTATAGTATCAGTTGGTTTAACTTTTTAAACTATTTTAATATATACGACATATCACTTTTTCCTTACAAGTTTTATAAAAACAATTAACTAAAATAAATTACTTTATTAAAAAAAATAATACTATATTGTTGTCATTTGTGTAAACTTTTAAAAAGCTACGCAGAGGTAGAATCAAAAAATATTTGTTTCCTTAAACTCTTTAAATACGAGATCACAGTTTAATTTTTAATCTCATAGATTTTAACAAATGTAAAAAAATATTAGCTATTACTTTATAACTAGAAAACAAAATTATTTTATAGGTTTTCTATCGGTAATTGAGCATCAATCTCACTTTCTTTTTCTTTTTGTTTCTTCAAGTAGTCAAGTCTGGCTCTTGCCCCATTAATAACTTTCCTATGATAAGCATTAATATTATCTAAAAAATCATCAATTTGACCTAAAGTTAGGTCTTTTATTCGCATAAATGCATATACTTTTTTTTCAATTATTATTCGCTTTTTAGGAGACAACAACTTTTGATTTTGTGTATTTTTTTGTTTACGAACGCATCTTCTAGATAATTCTTCTAGCCCGTACACACCTTCACTTAGTAAAGTTAAACAGTTGAAAGGTCTTTTAGATTTGAAAGCATCGTTGAATGCTACAGGATTACAGTACACCTGCGATCCAATATGTACATTTCCTTCTTCATTATATTCTAACTCTTTCTCAGCTACTTCTTTTGAAAAACCAAACATTTTATCGTGCACTTTAAATGGATCTACATTACTGCAACATGCTAAAATTAAAATTAATTAATCATTTTCAAAATATGTTTAATGTTTATATGTTAACTATACCTGTATCAGAAACATTAGCTACTGTGTTTGTATTTTCAGTACCATTCATACGCTCTTGATAAATATTATGTAATTTTGTAATTTCTTTTCTGCATACTCTTAACTGATGCTCTAAGTCTTTAATTCTGGTCTCTTGTTTTTTAATTGTTATTTTGTCACTATCCTAAAAAGTAAGAAAATAAGATACCGTTAATTCATTAAATATATTATGACTATAAAGCATTATAAAAAAAATGAATTCACACTCACAGTATCTTTAGAATCTTTGTTTATTGGAGAATGAAAAGGGGTCGATGTTGAGGTTGGAGAATGTAAAGGGGTTGATGTTGAGGTTTGATTTTCAGGAAATTCTTTATCACTTAATTCATCCAAATACGTGTTTAAAATTTCTTCCTCATTATTTTTCATATTTTCTTTTATAACTTGTGCCTTTCGCTTTCTACATACTTTCGCATTTTGAATCATGTCTGTTTTTTGTTTACTAACTTCATCCTCAAGGTTTATTTGTTTATTCAGAGAATTGTGCTGTTCTGTCAAAGTTGTATTACTGTCATCGGTTATTGTTTCACAATTAGCTGGAGGTGCGAATCTCTTTAACTTTGATTTGGTCATGACTTCTTTGTGACTTACTGTAAAATAAAATTGAATTATTAATTATTGAGCAACCTTTATACAATTTTTCTAAATTGTTAATCTAAAGCAAAAACAGATGTTTACAGTAAACTTATAAAACAGTATGTAAAATTGTTTTGGTATTAAATATGCTATAATACATCATAACAATTAAGTAATAGTACTTAATACTATTGTGCGATATGACATTTTCTTACTCGTATAGTATCAAAATGTACTATATAAAAAACATTAAGTAGTATTACTTAATTTCTGTGATATATTGAGACATTTTATGTTCAATTAGTGACACTTGTGGCGTAATGATGATAAATAAAATCCACTCACTTGCAGCATACAAAACATTGCAGTTTTCTTTTTTACTATCAGGATGAAGCTTAATTTTAAGAAGCTTGTTCTTATAGATGTTGTTGTCTTTCATATAATCACTATAATTAAACTTTTTTATACAACTGGAAGGTACAATTTCTCTTCTTGCTGGATCTCCCGTTTTAGAACCAAGTATATTAACGTACACATAACAGTTCAATGGATCAGAGTCAGACTGTTCAGCCATATTCTTTTATTTAATTAATTTTAAAACAAAAACTAATAAATCACGATTCACCTACGTAACTAATTTAACATAATTTACGAAATATTTCTAATTATAAAAAGATTTCTAATTAAGAAAACAAAGATGAAATAATATTTGAATGTTTTTATAAGATTACTGATGGAGTATTCAAATAAGATTTCATCTTTGTTTTCTTAATTAGAAATCTTTTTGTAATTACAAATTTCGCAAATAATGTTTGATTATACAAGCACCGAAGAATTCCGTAAACTTGTAATGCCGTAAGGTTAAGTTAGGTTAAGCCTTGACTTTATGTTAGAGATATGTACGCCGTCTACAATATTGTATGCTCTATGGAAAATTGTAAAAGCAATTTAGGACGTGTTCCGAAATGCAAGAATACCGGAACACCTTTTCGAAACACCCCTGTACTTGGGCTTAATATAACGGAACGTTCCGAAATGTTTTGATACAGCCTGTATACGTAATTTTATTTGTCAATTAATCGATGTGAATTCGTTGATGTTCAAGTAAAAAATTTATCTGATCAACTCATAGAACGTTTAACTTCATTTTAAAGAGAGGATTTACAAAAAAATTGGTTTATATAAACTCTTATGTACTACATAAATTGCAATACATTTCGGAACGTTCCGAAATAAAATGACATATACTTACATTTCTAAATACGTCCTTAGTCTTACAATTAAGCGATTTGATATATGATTGAAGTTTATGATTTAAGCTTTTCATTGGTATTATGTCGAAAAATCTAACAAGCCAAACGATATTTTGAGATATTATTCTTAAAAAATAATAAATGCTTGGTTAAGTGAAACAAACGACGAATTAGTAGGTTACGTTGACAAATTGAATTATTCTTTATAAAATAATTAAAGAAAACCAAATTATTCTATTCGGAAAACTATATTATATCTTTTTAAAAAATTAGATTTGATTTTAGAAACATTGATAAAAGACATTCAAATCAGACTTTAATACTCAATTGACTTCCGAGTCTTAATAGAGCTAATTTAAATGTCAATCATCTAATTCCGCACAAGTGTGCTGTATTCCAATATTTCATATATAAGGTCGATTTACTTTTCCCTCCATTCCTATTCCCAAAATGTATTCTTTTACCGTGAACCAAGCTTAAGTCAGATGATTGATAAACAACAAGGAAGTAAAAACATCAACTGTGCGTCGTTTTATTTTACTTAAATATACAGCCTGGAACAAATTATATTAGATTAATTATTATCATCAAAAACCAGATTGAGGTATTTATTAAATTACTACATACATCGAAATTATCTTTGGTTTAGTTACAATATTTTTATAAATACAAAATATTCAAGATACATAAAGTAATTTTCTATTTCAAATTCAGTAAAGCATTAAAATTTCAGTTGTTGCATTTGATAATTTTGTTTTGTTAAATGCCAAAACTAGGTAAAATTAACTGTTCTAAACTAAACTTTAATTTATTGAAAACAAAATTTTAAAGTTCTTATCATAAAAGAGTACATCATGCCTATGACTGCTTCAATACTCAATTAATTGACCAATAAAGGGCTAAACAATTTAATGAGTAGGTGTATTATGTAAAATCGAAATGATATTGGAAACCTGGTTAAACGTATTAAAAATTTGTTGTTTCATTTTTTTATTCCAGACAGACTGACTAGATAGATGTTTCATGACAAATATATTCTCAATCCTTCTATTTATTTAAACAATTATGTCTCAAAGAGGTCCTTATAAAAAGTATTACAGCAGTAATGCAGAAGACATTCCTCGATCTACCTTTTACTATAGAAATCATAAATTAGTAAAACTTGAGGATAATGATCAATTCAGATTCTTAGATCATGAGTCAAAACAGGAATCAATTAAAACCTTACAAAATGTAAGTATGCAGTTAGCTTATTATTATAAATTACCCAATGAGCAATGAAAATTCTTAAAAAAATATATAATAAGAATTTGAAAGATTTTTTTTTTAAATCTTTTTACAAAATTTAAAAATAATAATTAATTTCTCCATCTACAAGATTTCCTTGTTATTATACTTATATAATTCACGAATGTCCGCAAATTTGTCTGCATACATGTGATAAAAGAGTTATACAAAAATTCTCCTTTATAGAATATTGATATATTATTATAGTAATTGGCAATTGAAACTATTTGGAAGGAGTATACATATCGCCTACTGTCACTTGGGGTGTATAGAATTAGTGATAAGATCAGTTTAGATATAAATTTCGATAAAAATAAAAGGTCCATTTTAAGCAAAAGCTCCTTGACCTCTAATGATTAAATTTCGAATTTCGTATTACCCTTAATATATACATTTGTATATTATTAGGCTATTCTTCATACCTATATATTTTCATATATTATACTCTTCTTTGTTTTTTAAAGTAGGATATAATTATATAAATGCATACGAAAACAATCATAAGCTTGTATAATTTTACAGAAATATTTTTTTAAGAAAATATAAATTAATCCAAATTAATCGTGACAGCATTTTTGAATTAATATGTATTTTCATGTATGCTTTTGTACACTTTTATAAACACTATTATTTGTATTAGGATCACAGTACAATTCAGGGAATATATACATATATTGGGGAAGATTGTAACAGTTATAGTGAAGAAACTGTATTTGAAAATTCATTTAATGTAAGAAATGTTTAGTTTTTTGTGTGCTAACATTAGGTTCTAAAAAAATTAATTAAAATGTAATAAAATTTTTTAATTTTTAGCCATATTTAATGCCTAGTGAATCTGACGATCAGAAGCGTTTTAATGTATTAACAAAAGAAATTTGTAATGGAATAAATTTAGGAGAAGCATTATTGTTATTTATGAATATTATGAAGAAACATTCATTAACATGGACAGTTATTTTAGATATATTTTCAGCATTGAATTTTATTTTTAAAAAAGAAATATTTCCTGTAACTAAATATATGATTAGAAAGTTAATGAACGTAAAGACTGATTCAGTGTTATACCATGTTATTTGCCAAAGTTGTAAGAAATATTTAGGTAAACATTCAGAATTTAAATGTAATTTAAAATGCAAATGTGGTAATATAGTGTCACCTGCATCAATGGAATCATTTTTTATCGAGATAGATATAATACATCAGTTAAATAATTTGTTTTCTAATAAAATTGTAACAAACAGTCTTGAAGAAAGATTCAATCGAGTGAAAAAGAATATTAATAATTTTGAAGATATTTATGATGGCTTTCTTTATAAAGAATCTTTGAAAAATGTTTTAAAAGACAAATACAATTATTCATATACGTTTAACACCGATGGTTGTCAACCCGCAGAAAAATCAAGAATCACGGTATGGCCCATATTTTTAATGTTGCATGAGCTACCGGACTGTTTAAGAAAAAAATTTATGCTACTAACAGGTTTATGGGTGTCCAAAGTTGAGCCAACTATGAATATTTTTCTACAACCTTTTGTAGATAAGGCTAATCAATTGTCATCAGTAGGATTTGAGTGGTTTTGCAATGATGAAAGAAAAGTAAGCAAATTGTTTCCTTCAGGATGTTGTGTGGATTCAGTCGCAAGATGTGCCATTTTAAATATGAAAAGGTTTAATGGTATTTATGGATGTACTTTCTGCGAACATCCAACTGTCGTAATTGATAAAGTGAGAAAGTACCCCATGTTAGAAAGTATTCCCAAAAAACGAACCGACGAAAGCATAAGATTTCAGATGATAAATGCCACTAAAAATAGAGAAAATACTGTGGGAGTATGGGGAACTTCTTGTCTCATCAACTTACATCATTTTGATCTTTCAAAGGGAATGGTAGTTGATTTTATGCATTCATGTTTGCTTGGAGTTGCTGAATTGTACACCAAAATCATCATGACAACCACAGGTGCTGATTATTACGTTGGATTTCCTGCCTGTATTAAAATAATAGATAAACGTTTGCTATCAATCAAACCTCCAACATGTGTTGCAAAAGTACCAACAAGTATACATCACCGTCATAATTGGAAGGCTTCCGATTATCTCATTTGGATTTTAATTGGTGCTTTACCAAGTCTAAGTGGGCTTTTGTCCATTATATATTTGAATCATTTAGCATTATTTGTTGCAGCTCTCAATATTCTTTTACAAGACAGTATATCAATCAGTGAATTCAAAACAGCAGAGAAGTTATTGGTAAAATTTGTTTTTTATTTCAACAAATTTTTTGGAGATAAACATATGAACTACAACGTTCATTTACTGTTACATCTTTCAGACACTGTTAAGAATTGGGGACCATTATGGGCCATAAATACATTTCCTTTCGAAAATGAAAATAAGAACTTACTGCAGATGAAAAAAAGTAATTATCATATTGCGAAACAAATAGCTATTCGATTATTAACTTATCAACAGATTCCTCAATTGGAAACAGAAAATTTTGTATCTCAAGAAACGAAAGATTTTTGTGAACAACTAAATAGTAAGCGATTAAAAAAAGTATTTAAAATTGGTAAATGTACATTAGTAGGAAGTGCAAAAAGTCATACACTAACGAAAAAGGAAATTTTGTGCCTTGAAAAATTTATCAATGTGGATAATATAAATGATTGTAAAAAATATAATAAAATCATACATAAAAGTTGCAGGTATACTTCTTATTTATACTCAAAAGGAAAAAAAAATAATGATTCAGTATTTGAGACTAATGATAATAGATTTGGAATTATTTCTTCTATGTATATGATAAAACATGACGATACGTATGATGTATTTATATTCTTCAAATTGTTGAAACTTGCTCCGGTTTCCATCGTAACAGATACTGATGTACAACATGCTCTTAATTTAAAAAAATGTTCACTTTCTTCTAATGAAATTCAATGTATGAAATATTCAACGCTTTACAGACCTTGTATTATATCTAGATGTGATAATATTTATTACTTAACTTCTATTGTAAAAGGTGCGATTGCTCGTTGCATTAATTAAATTATTTTGTACTATTTATTTATTTATCATGTTTCAATAAAAAAAATGTTCTTCAACCTTTAATTTTTTGTTATTATATTTCAATTCATGCAATTAAATATTTTTCTAAAATCCTTATATGGTTTATTAATAAAAATTAGTTGACAATATTAAATTTTACTAATACTTAATAAAACTTTAAATTCATTAAAAACTATTTAACACTTTTACTAACTATTAGTAACTATTATTAACTGTTGTAATCTGTTATTAACTATTACAAACAGTTATAAAACTGTTGTAATCTGTTATTAACTATTACAAACAGTTATAAACTGTTATAAACTGTTTTTATGTACAGATTGTTTCTGTCAAACGCCGTAGCTCTAAAAAGTAAAAAAAAATTTATAACTATTATAAACTTTCTTTTAACAGAAAACATATGTTGATAACCTTTATAAACTGTTATTATAGTCCAAAATCAGACCTTTATAAACAGTTATTAACAGTTATAAACGTTTTGTAAAAAATATAATAAGTTAAAAATAATAATTAACAATTATTTATTCAATTTATTTCCGCTTGGGTATGAAACGGCAGTGGCAAAATATTCATGTATATGTAGGACCTGTAAAAAAGAATGAAATATAAACTATTAAACACTATTAAAAAATGAATTAGTGAATAAATCAGATAAGTAGCAGCATTTATTATTGACATTAAATTATGATATGTATATATATTCATAATTCAAAAATACTGAATAATAATAATGTGCGTATAAAAGATTAAATTATAAAATTAAATATGTACATATATTATTCAGGAAACAAATTTTACACTAAACTAAGTATTTCAATTTTCAAAATTAACTAAAGTTTGTGAGCATGTATTATTTTTTATAAGCTATTATATAAAATAATTATATTACCATTATACATAACAATAAATAATATTTATTTTATGAGGGTAAAAATGAAATTAGAATCTTGTTCCTCATATACGCACTCATTTTACTCTACTCTCACTGGCGATTCATATAATTATTACCTCAAAAATTTACATGTTTTTAATAGGTAATTATACTATTTCTCTTATAACAATAATTACTCTTATAATTAATAATAATATAATAATACTTACACAATATAAAACACAAACGGAGCCCAAGAAATTCCTCTTTTAGATAAAGATATATGTAAATATGGAACGAAGTGGCAAAATATTCATGTATAGGTTAATCCTGTAAAAAACAATGAAGTATACTAACAATAATTTACTCTTATAATTAATAATAATATAACAATACTTACAGAATATAAAACACAAACGGAGCCTAAGAAATTCCTCTTTTAGATAAAGATATATGTAAATATGGAACGAAGTGGCAAAATATTCATGTATAGGTTAAACCTGTAAAAAACAATGAAGTATACTAACAATAATTTACTCTTATAATTAATAATAATATAACAATACTTACAGAATATAAAACACAAACGGAGCCTAAGAAATTCCTCTTTTAGATAAAGATGTATGTAAATATGAAACGAAGTGGCAAAATATTCATGTATAGGTTAAACCTGTAAAAAAAATGAAATAAACTATGAAACACTTTTAAAAAAAGAATTAACGAATAAATCAGATACGTAGCAGCATTTATTATTCACATTAAATTCTGATATATATGATACAACAAAAAACACGTGTTGGTAGATATAATAAAAAATTGTTACGTATTTATTTATTATTTATTATTTCACAAAAATAAATGCATAATCATTTAATAGATCTTACCTTTTAGAATTTACAAAACGAAAATTGGGTGGATCTTATAACTGAATATAATTAAAAAGTCGATTTATTCTTTAGTGAAAATTTAGACGAATCCTGCAATATAAGGATGTGTGGTATTAAACATCCTACATACCCCAGACTCCAAATATTATTTATATGCAATAAAAAAAATGCTAAGAAACGTATTTTTAATTGCACTCTTCGTAATAATAAATATTTTCAATTGAACCCTCATAGATTTTTAATAAAAAATTAATAAAAAAATTCGTCACGCGTCTATTGTAAAACGTCTGATTCTCGAAAAATATTGAGTTTCTTGCAATTTAAACGATACTAAAACATTGCACCTATTCTATTTTTAATTGCACCACTGTTAAAATGTCTAAAAAATCATAAATTTATTTAAAAGATTATAAAAAACATTAATGACAAATGGACTATGCATTACTAGCGTACGACGCATGCGCGAATTCTTTCGACTACTTTCGGCGGGAATTAAGAACTCGACAATCGAAGGAAATCCCGTTTAACTTCGAGCCACCGCGAGCTAACGAATTAACCGGATCGTAGAAAATCTAGATAGATAGATAATTTCGTAAACATTTTTAGAAAAAACAAAGATATATTCTAGCCACTGATTGTAGGATATTTTAAAAACTTTTTACCTTGAGTTATTTTTCTCCATATTTATGTTTCACAAAAACATATTAAAAACTTCTCAAAATCGTTTTGTACATAATTTATTGGAAAGCTTGATTAATCACTTACGCAAATGTTCCAGCAAATGTTTTTAAAAGGTTATATAAATGGTTTTATGCCAGATTCTTTCTATCGAAAAAACATTTGTAGAAATGTTATTAAAACGTCATCGAAAACTATTGAAAAATATTTTCGTAAACATTTATAGAAGAATCAAAGATATATTCTAGCCAATGATTATAGGATATTTTAAAAACTTTTTACCTTGAGTTATTTTTCTCCATTTTTCAGTTTTACAAAAACATCTTAAAAACTTCTCATAATCGTTTTGTACATAATTTATTGGAAAGCTTGATTAATCACTTACGCAAATGTTCCAGCAAATGTTTTTAAAAGGTTATATAAATGGTTTTATGCCAGATTCTTTCTATCGAAAAAACATTTGTAGAAATGTTATTAAAACGTCTACGAAAAATATTGAAAAATATTTTTGTAAACATTTTTAGAAGAATCAAAGATATATTCTACCTAATGATTATAGGATATTTTAAAAACGTTTTACCTTGAGTTATTTTTCTCCATTTTTCAGTTTTACAAAAACATCTTAAAAACTTCTCATAATCGTTTTGTACATAATTTATTGGAAAGGTTTATTAATTACTTACGCAAATGTTCCAGTAAATGTTTTTAAAAGGTTATATAAATGGTTTTATGCGAGATTCTTTCTATCGAAAAAACATTTGTAGAAATGTTATTAAAACGTCATCGAAAACTATTGAAAAATATTTTCGTAAACATTTATAGAAGAATCAAAGATATATTCTAGCCAATGATTATAGGATATTTTAAAAACTTTTTACCTTGAGTTATTTTTCTCCATTTTTCAGTTTTACAAAAACATCTTAAAAACTTCTCATAATCGTTTTGTACATAATTTATTGGAAAGGTTTATTAATCACTTACGCAAATGTTCCAGCAAATGTTTTTAAAAGGTTATATAAATGGTTTTATGCGAGATTCTTTCTGTCGAAAAAACATTTGTAGAAATGTTATTAAAACGTCTACGAAAAATATTGAAAAATATTTTCGTAAACATTTTTAGAAGAATCAAAGATATATTCTAGCTAATGATTATAGGATATTTTAAAAACTTTTTACCTTGAGTTATTTTCCTCCATTTTTCACTTTTACAAAAACATCTTAAAAACTTCTCATAATCGTTTTGTACATAATTTATTGGAAAGGTTTATTAATCACTTACGCAAATGTTCCAGCAAATGTTTTTAAAAGGTTATATAAATGGTTTTATGCGAGATTCTTTCTGTCGAAAAAACATTTGTAGAAATGGTATTAAAACGTCATCGAAAACTATTGAAAAATATTTTCGTAAACATTTTTAGAAGAATCAAAGATATATTCTAGCTAATGATTATAGGATATTTTAAAAACTTTTTACCTTGAGTTATTTTCCTCCATTTTTCACTTTTACAAAAACATCTTAAAAACTTCTCATAATCGTTTTGTACATAATTTATTGGAAAGGTTTATTAATCACTTACGCAAATGTTCCAGCAAATGTTTTTAAAAGGTTATATAAATGTTTCCATGTGGGATTCATTCTATCGAAAAAACATTTGTAGAAATGGTATTAAAACGTCATCGAAAACTATTGAAAAATATTTTCGTAAACATTTTTAGAAGAATTAAAGATATATTCTAGCCAATGATTATAGGATATTTTAAAAACTTTTTACCTTGAGTTATTTTTCTCCATTTTTAAGTGTTACAAAAACATCTTAAAAACATCTCATAATCGTTTTGTACATAATTTATTGGAAAGGTTTATTAATCATTTACGCAAATGTTCCTGCAAATGTTTTTAAAAGTTTATATTCATATTTTTGATAATTGTTTTTGGTCTGAAATAGTTCTGCGGAGAAATATTAATATGACCTTTCAAAAACATTTGGATAAACATTTGCATAAAAATTTATTTAACTTTTGAACCAATTTTTTTTAGGAACATTTTTAAGTCCTTCTAAAAATCTTCTGACTTCATGTAAATTTTTCATAAAAAGAAATGTTACAAAGTCATCTTAAAAACATTTATCAAAACTTTTAATGTTTCACACATAAAAGGTTTTTGAGAATATTTATTTAAATATTTTTAAAATGTTCTTTTAATCTTTTGAAAAAGATTAAATGATCAGATTAATTGACATTTTTTATAATATTATTAGGATGTTTTTAGGAGGTTACGAAATATATATTTGTTAATCGTTTCTAGGAAGTTTTTTTAATATTTTTATAATGTTTATAAGAGGTTTATTAAAACATTTCTGAAAAACATTTTTTAAAAACGTTTTGTGTTATGTGGGAAAAAATACCAACATTAGAGAATTAACAGAACTATTTAAGTTTCAACCAATGATTCTAATCACAAATCGTTAAAATTATTAAAACAACCTCAAAAAATATCGAAATTGGAAAATTAATAGAAACACTCTTATTATAAACTATAAAATAAATATTCATAACCCCAAATCTATAAAATTACTGAAATAACGTAAAAAATATCAACATTAGAGAATTAAGAGAATCCTTTAGTTTCAACCAATAAAATAGATATTTCTAACCTCCAATCGTTAAAAATACTAAAACAACCTCAAATAATATCAAAATTTTAAATTAGTTGAAACACTCTTATTATAACCTGTTAAATTACTAAAAAAAGGTCTGATTATAACCTATAAAATAAATATTCATAACCTTAAATCTATAAAATCATTAAGTTTACGTGATAATTATCAATATTAGAGAATTAACAGAATGATTACAGATACAACCAAAAAATTGATATTCATAACCTCAAATCGTTAAAATTACTAAAACAACCTCAAATAATATCAAAATTTTAAATTAGTTGAAACCCTCTTATTATAACCTGTTAAATTACTAAAAAAAGGTCTGATTATAACCTATAAAGTAAATATTCATAAACTCAAATCTATAAAATCATTGACAAAACGTAAATAATAACAACATTAGAGAATTAACAGAATCATTTTAGTTTCACCCAATAGTTCTAACCTCAAATCGTTAAAATTATTAAAAAAACATCAAAAAATATCGAAATTGGAAAATTAATAGAAACACACTTATTATAAACTATAAAATAAATATTCGTAACCTCTAATCTATAAAATAATTGAAATAACGTAAAAAATATCAACATTAGAAAATTAAGTGAATCATTTAGTTTCAACCAGTAAAATAGATATTTCTAATCTCAAATCGTTAAAATTACTAAAACAACCTCATTTAATAACAAAATTTAAAAATTATTAGAAACTCTCTAATTATAACCTATAGAATTATTACACGGTCTGATTATAACCTATAAAATAAATATTCATAACCTTAAATCTATAAAATCATTAAGATAACGTGATAATTATCAATATTAGAGAATTAACAGAATGATTACAGTTACAACCAAAAAATTGATATTCATAACCTCAAATTGCTTGTTACTAAAATAACCCCAAAAAATATCAACTCAAAAATCTGAAAAAATTACAGATACTGTTCAAAACAAACAGAATACAGTGATAGAAAGATTGTTAAGAAATAATAAATTATTAATTAATTATACGTAAATAAGCATTTTTGTTGGTAATATATAGCTATAATTAAACAATGATTCATGGCAGCCCAAAAATTTCGCTGATCTATCAATAGAAAGATGTGAAAAAATTCGCAGAATATCTTCATAGAATACACAACATGGTTACAGAACGTTTTTTTTCGATGTATTGCATTCCTCGTTTAATAAAAAATAAATCATTTCTCTATTTTTTAGGGTTTACATCCCGTTCAATGGATGTTTAAGCCACTACATAATTAAGCAATGAGTGAATCAGTTATAGGTAGCTGGTAAATAAACCTACTATTTATACTTCTACGAAGGTTACAACAATTTTAAAGTTTTGCAGTTGAAACTTTTTTTAAAATATTCAACATTATCAATTTAAATTATAAGTTATTTACAATGAAAACTAATAATAAGTATAATTTGAATCAAAATATTATTTACGTTTGATATTATTTACGTTTTTTCAATGATTTTATAGATTTGAGGTTATGAATATTTATTTTATAGGTTATAATAAGACCGTGTAATAATTCTATAGGTTATAATTAGAGAGTTTCTAATAATTTTCAAATTTTGATATTATTTGAGGTTGTTTTAGTAATTTTAACGATTTGAGGTTAAAAATATCTATTTTATTGGTTGAAACTAAATGATTCTCTTAATTCTCTAATATTGATATTTTTTACGTTATTTAAATTATTTTATAGATTTGAGGTTCTGAATATTTATTTTATAGGTTATATCCAGATCGTTTTTAGTAATTTTGTAGGTTATAATAAGAGTGTTTCTATTAATTTTTAAATTTCGGTATTTGTTGAGCTTGTTTTAGTAATTTTAACGATTTGAGTAAAATGAGAAAATGGTTCTGTTAATTCTCTAATGTTGGTATTTTTTACGTTATTTCAATTATTTATAGATTTGAGGTTATGAGTATATATTTTATAGGTTATAATCAGACCATTTTTAGTAATTTTACAGGTTATAATAAGAGTGTTTCTACTAATTTTCCAATTTCGATATTTTTTAGGTTGTTTTAGTAATTTTAACGATTTGAGGTTAGAACTATTGGGTGAAACTAAAATGATTCTGTTGTTTCCCTAATGTTGTTATTATTTACGTTTTGTCAATGATTTTATAGATTTGAGTTTGTGAATATTTACTTTATAGGTTATAATCAGACCTTCTTTTAGTAATTTTACAGGTTATAATAAGAGTGTTTCTACTAATTTTCTAATTTCGATATTTTTTGAGGTTGTTTAGTAATTTGAAAGATTTGAGGTTAGAACCATTGGTTAAAACTAAAATAATTCTGTTAATTCTCTAATGTTGATATTTTGTACGTTATTTTAATTATTTTATAGATTTGAGGTTATGAATATTTTTTTTAGGTTATAAACAGACCACTTTTAGTAATTTTATAGGTTATAATAAGAGTGTTTCTACTAATTTTCAAATTTCGGTATTTTTTGAGCTTGTTTTAGTAGTTTTAACGATTTGTGATTAGAATCATTGGTTGAAACTTAAATAGTTCTGTTAATTCTATAATGTTGGTATTTTTTACACGTTATTTCAATTATTTATAGATATGAGGTTATGAGTATATATTTTATGGGTTATAATCAGACCTTTTTTTAGTAACTTAACAGGTTATAATAAGAGTGTTTCTACTAATTTGAAATTTTGATATTATTTGAGGTTGTTTTAGTAATTTTAACGATTTGAGGTTAGATATATATACATTTTATTGGTTGTACCTAAAATGTTTCTGTTAATTCTGTAATATTTTTTACGGTATATCAATGATTTTAAAGATTAGAGGTTAAGAGTTTATTTATTTAATTTATAGGTTTTAACCAGTTTTTTATTAATATTGTAAACGTTACAACAAGAATGTTTCTATTAATTTTCAAAGCAATTAGGGGAAGAAAGGGATCTTACTAATTTTTTATTTGTTTAATAAACGAGTAATTTTATTAACTTAAACGAGCTATTAAAATAAAAATTAATTAATAATTTAGTGATATTTAAGTCGGTAAGGTAATTCGCGTTTAAACTCATTATTATGTTAATCGGTAAAGAAGACATCGACAATTCCAATAAATCGCGAAAACCTACATTTCTCCTTCCCCAATTCGTTTTTG
>CM047430.1:74744071-74767189 GCA_026168455.1 Theocolax elegans | reverse complement strand
GTAGTGGGCGATCTAGAATTTTGATCATTTATCCAACCACCGCGAGTTATCTCATTTCTTTTTATTAAACTGTATTAAAACAGTATTAAAACAAAATATTTTGTTAAAGTTGTTATTTAACCACAAAAGTGTTTTAGGTCAATTAAAGATTTAATTACTACATAGTATACATGTTTTATGTATACCTAAATACCTTTATACTTTCTTTATTTAGTTATAAAACATGTATTTCAAAGTAGATTTAAGAAATACTTGGCAAATAATTTACTAATGCGTAATGATTGAATTTTAATTTTAACAACTTTTTTGTAATCTTTAATGAAAAAATAATATTAAACACTGTTTTTGAAACGAAGAACGTGTTTTACTATTTAATTAATCACGTAATAAAATCAAATTAAGTATCACTTCTTTAAACGCCTAACCCCAAAATCATTCGCTATACGCGTACGCGAATCTTATGGCGAACTTACGTCGGCTGTAAGCAGGGTGTTTCACCAGAAAATGCTTCATATTCTGGTCACTCACCATAAAATTGACACTCATTACGGTCAACATACGTCTAACGTTTCTAGCAGGGTAGCAGGATCAAAGTTTAGATCGCGAAAACCATTTTAAATTTTCCAAATCAATTTTATAGGCTTCGGAAGAGTCCTGCGTGAAAACACGAGGCTAGAAATCGAAAATAAATCCTTTGGTATTAAATGGGAGCCCGTAGCACTCGGAGGAACAAAGTTCAGACATCCAAATGGACTTTAATCCTTGGAGCTATGCTTCGAGCTAAACTTCCAGATATACATCGAGGTAGCCTTCGTGCTTGACTTCGAGATAGACTTTGAGATAGACTTAGACTTCCAGCCAGACTTCGAGATAGATTAAGAGCAAGGCTTCAAGCTAGACTATAAGCTAGACTTCGAGATAGGACATCGTGATAGACATCGAGGTAGACATCAAGCCAGACGTGGACTCAGACTTCGAGATAGACACTGAGCTAGACATCACGCCAGGCACCGTTCCAGACTTCGAGATAGACTTCGATCCAGATTTTCAACTAAACTTCAGGCTAGACTTCCAGTTAGACTAAGAGCTAGACTAAGAGCAAGAATTCAAGTCTACTTTTTTTATTTCTTCCATTACTTTGAAGCAAATTAACTGATTTGAGCTTCTTTTTTCAAACCGTATCTACTTGATCTTAGCTTTATTCTGGAATTTGGATTGAGCATATATCTCCATTTGTTTTCGAGTTATAAGCAATTAAAATAAGTCATTTTTATTGAAAATATTATTAAATGCCGTATAACTTTCATAAAAGTATCCATGGACAGTAATAAGTTGGCTTTTTTCATATTTTTATATTACAAATCATATCCTAAAGTTTGGATAAGATCCGTACTCCGTCGATCGTGCACTCCCCTTGTTAGAGCCAGACATTAAACTATACTTCGATTGATTATTATCGATCTTCTTAAATGATTTTTCAGTAACAACATTTAAAATGGCAAGATAGCAAAGACTTTTTACTGGTAATGTAGGAGGTAATGCTCTCAGAATTTTTTAATTTCTTTTGTCTTTAATGCAAATGCAGAAAATCCTGTGTAACAAGGAACTTACTATATTTTATAACATTTGGTCGAACAACCAAATATAAATTACAATTTTTGCTGAATTGATTATTTATGCACAATAAATTTAAATTTGTGTCTTCTTTTTATTGAAAGTTGACACATAATCTTACATGAATAAAGTAAATTAATAATACAATGTGCATTTTTAATGCTTGTTTAAAAATTAACAATTCAACGTTTGTATCGAAAACTATTATTTCGATATAATTAACGTTAAGTAAAATATAGTACTTTCAAAATATTATTGAAATCTCCATTGTATTAGATTCATTGATGCAAATTATTCAAAGAAATCTATTATTAATCATTTTGCACTTCAACCGATATATCCATTGCATTTTACAAACCCCGATATAATTAGTTCACAGATATCTTTAAACATAATTAGTACCTTTACTCCTATGTTAATCGAGATTAATTTGTATATTTAAAAAATAACTTAAATGTATGCTGTGCGATACCTTTTTTGGATTTCGAATGGTCTAACAGCTGTTCAAATCATTATTGTCGATGATAACCTGTTATAATGTTCTTAATAACTATAAAACAGGAATCTAATAATTAATAATAAAAGTAATTAATACATAAAAAATTTGCATGTACACTGCCGTCCATATTTATTTGCCCACCCAAAGAAAAAATAACGTCAAATTAAAAGTTTTGTTACTAGGTAAATATTCAGTCTACAAAAGCCTGCTGGGGCTCATTTTGTAGCTTTTTGCGAGTACTTTAAGATACATTTGTTTCCAAATCAATTAATGATTTCTTTTTATGGTTTATTAAGACATAAAGTTATACAAAAAATCAACAAATTTTTACTCACTTTTAAGTCCGCGCATTTTTGTGGGAAAAATTCCTACAATAAATGTAAAGAAAGGGTTTGAAAGCTTATTGAAAGAGCTTTTAAATCCGAGGTTGCAGAATTTTTTTCCATAATTAGCGTAAAAGTTACAGCTGTTTGAAACACAAAATACACATATTTTTGGATAATTATTATCTCGCTACCGTCAACTCATACGCGAAAATTTTACTTAGGAAAAATGTGCATTATGTAGCATAGAATCAACCTAAATTTTCTCAGAATTATTTAAAAAAATTTTTTTTTTCTACTTTTATCTACAGTTAATTATTTAAATTAATAAGGAATGCCAGCAAGTCATACATCGATCAAATTTAGGTTGATTCTATGCTACATAATGCACATTTTTCCTAAGTAAAATTTTCGCGTATGAGTTGACGGTAGCGAGATAATAATTATCCAAAAATATGTGTATTTTGTGTTTCAAACAGCTGTAACTTTTACGCTAATTATGAAAAAAAATCCTGCAACCTCGGATTTAAAAGCTCTTTCAATAAGCTTTCAAACCCTTTCTTTACATTTATTGTAGGAATTTTTCCCACAAAAATGCGCGGACTCAAAAGTGGGTAAAAATTTGTTGATTTTTTGTATAATTTTATGTCTTAATAAACCATAAAAAGAAATCATTAATCGATTTGGAAACAAATATATCTTAAAGTACTCGCAAAAAGCTGCAAAATGAGCCCCAGCAGGCTTTTGTAGACTGAATATTTATCTAGTAACAAAACTTTTAATTTGATGTTATTTTTTCTTTGGGTGGGCAAATAAATATGAACGGCAGTGTATCTTACCTCGATTTTTTAATCTTATCAGTATTAATGATTATATTAGGAAAAAATCGATCTCTAATAACCAGTAAATTCGAAATCATGGCATTGATAATCGCGCGCGATGTGCACCCTTCGGCAGTCCGATAAGCAAAAAGCTTTTGCAAGCAACTTTCGTTGTTAACTTCACATGTCGAGAAATTTTTAGCGGCCCTAGCAACGAGTCCGCATCTTCCAATGCTTCAAGCTCCGCGTTTCACATTTCCAATTTCAAAAGATGCATACTTTTAAAATTAAATTAAATAATAGATGAAGCGTATAATTATACACTAACAATCGTTTAAAAACGATTCTAAAAAACTTCTGGTATTTATACAAAAAAATAAATTTTTAATTTCTTCAATCTAAAAACACAATTTGTCTCTTCGCCAATAGATTTCTTGATATAGAAAAGCTTTAGAACCGCCCGAACCGCAATTTATTGACCAACATACTTTTTGTAAAGTTAGATTGCATTTTAGCAACACATGGTATACATATATACATATGTGTGTATGTGTGTTAGTGTGTATAATATTTCTAAGTATGTGTTTACGTGTGCGTATGCGTTTGTACTCATGTAAGAATCAACAAAAACGCAAATCTTCAGAGCGGGCACAAAAGTACTGTTTTAGTCTCTATTTTTAGGGGGCAAAAACACGATTTTCGTGGATGTGGTACAAAAAATTGTTTAAATGTCAACATTATAGTAATACACTGATACTGAATACACTGTGCAATCAAAAGCGTACAGTGTTATATCTGTTATTCGATGTGTACAGTTTTTTTAAGTAAAAATAAATGAAAATTGATTATTAATTAGAATAATTATTTATTGTAGAATTATTGGATGTAAGTAAGAATCTTAATGACTGCGAAAGAGACAAATCGCTACTTTTATTTTAGGGCGTACCAATTCATATATATGCTTATAAAATGAAGCTCAAAGAAGAAAAAAAAGTTTTCTCAATTTCGAACGGAACTTCCACTTGTACTTCGATTTATTTCTTATTTATATGATAGAAATGACTAAAATATTCCCATTACTAATTTATTGTAATAGCACTCGTTCTGTCTAAAAATGTCAAACAAAAATAAAAACGACCAAGAGACTGGGCAAAAATACTATAGTTTATATTAATTATAGCTGACGATTTTTCCCTCAATTTGCTTGGCAAGGAAAGATAATGTGATAAAGTATAATCAACGAAAAATAACTTTAAGGCAGAACTCCAGAAAAAATATGTTTTATAGCATTTGAACCTCAAAATCTTAATTTCATTTCAGATTTTAAGGTTCTCATACTATAAAATAAGGTATGAAACTGTTGTGCGAGGTTTTCTTCTTAACTTACTTGATGTTCTCACTCACAATGATTTGTAGATGAGTTAATTAATTATAATTACAATAAATTAACAATTAGTTAAGAAAAAAGCGTGCATTTATAATAAAATTTGTATTTATTAACAGCAATAGATACATATATTAGTATCAATTAATTGACAATTGACAGTTAAAAATATTTCAATTTAACTAAATGTTTATTATACATTATTATTTTAATTATTACTAAAAACTTTTTCTATATCGCTGTTGCATCCCCAAAATCTGTTTTCACTTTTCTTACTCATGTGTAATTTATTTCAAGAACTATATATGAACATTTTATAAAATTAAACATGTTTACTTACAAAAATATTCTAATCTATTAATTATAATAATCTCGCTGTTCATGATAACCCTAAAAATCAAATCCACGTGAAGAATCAGACGCGTTGAAAACACATGTGCGAAAACATAAGGTTAGTTCGTGCTTGCACGATGTGAACGTAGCTTACAAGTTTGTGTTGTATGTCGTGATCTTAGCGTAAAGGTTCGTTTCATGAAAAAATATCTCGAAACCAACACTGTGTAAGACAAGGCGAAGCGTAAGACAAGGACAGATGCATAGAATTTTAGGGTATATAAAGAGGACCCAGAAGAGACACAGGCACTCCTAATTTTTCATCTACAGCTTTCGCAAGGCGAAGCTCTGCTAGTCAACTCTTTGATTTTTATCCGAGGGCGTGGCTCTGCTACTCGGACCTTAAAGCAATACGCATTAAAAATCACGAGAGGAATCGAGACGTATCATTGACATCTACAAGCCATAGTCGAGAAACTACGACTTCGACATCTGGAAATCATCGGGCTCCAAAAGCATACACATCTAACGTCGACGCCCGCAGGTCTAGCAGGACATTATCCGGCAATTTGACACCGCTATCCACGTTCAAGGCGGACCTTCGTTCCTCACCGAATACACACATATATATATATACATATATATATATTTGTGTACTTAAGGTATATTCTTTTCGGCTATCTATACGCTTGTATTATTCGTAAAGGCAAACCTGATATTTTATGTTATTTCGATTGCTGAACCAAACGTTTTCTTTTAAAACAATTATTATTATATATTACAATTTATTTATAATAATTATTCGTTGCATTGCATTTGATTTGAAATATTCACGGTTTGAATTGCAATTAATTAACTATAATTCATGTTTTAAACGACAACAATTTTTTTATTTAATCTGCATTTATTTATAATGATTCTTATTCCAATTATTAATTATTAATGTTTATAATAAAATAACCTTGCGAATATTTTATTCTGTAATGTGCTAACGTGTTCGCCGCCTACTTGTTTATTTAATCAAAATTAAGATCTTTATTTGACTTAAATAAATTTATGCAATTGTAATTAAAATAGTGTGAATTTATGAATTTTTGCCCATTAAAAAGCTGTAATAATTTAGTTGCACGTGTTCATTTAAGGAAAAACAGCATATTATATTTAAATAATTAATGCATCATTAATACGAAATAAAACATATATTATTTTATTTATCCCGCATTATATCCCGCATCGCTACTCTCAAAATAACTTCGCTCGCTACTCCCGGAGACGTAAGGCTAGTCCTAGTCAAACAAGAGCGAAAGGAACGCGAATGGTTTATTAACCATTTGCCTTCTTGTAATATTTTTTATAGTGATTGGTGCAAGTCTGGACGTGACAATTGCAATCTTTTGCACCTTGATTGCAATCGTTTGCACCTTGATTGCAATCGTTGCACATTGATTGCAATCGTTTGCACCTTGATAGCATCGTTTGCACATTGATTGCAATCGTTTGCACCTTGATTGCAATCGTTTGCACATTGATAGCAATCGTTTGCACATTGATTGCGACAGTTTGCACATAGATTGCGATCGTTTGCACATTGATTGCAATCGTTTGCAAGTTGAATACAATCGTTTGCGTGTAGATTACAATCGTTTGCACCTTGATTGCAATCGTTTGCACCTTTATAGCATCGTTTGCACCTTGATTGCAATAGTTTGCACCTTAAAAGCAATCGTTTGCACCTTGATTGCAATCGTTTGCACCTTGATAGCAATCGCTTGCACATTGATTGCAATCGTTTGCAAATTGATTGCGATTGTTTGCACATTGATTGCAATCGTTTGCAAGTTGATTACAATCGTTTGCACCTTGATTGCATTCGTTTGCACCTTAAAAGCAATCGTTTGCACCTTTATAGCACCGTTTGCACCTTGATTGCAATTGTTTGCACATTGATAGCAATCGTTTGCACCTTGATTGCAATCGCTTGCACATTGATTGCAATCGTTTGCACATTGATAGCGATTGTTTGCACATTGATTGCAATCGTTTGCAAGTTGATTACAATCGTTTGCACCTTGATAGCAATCGTTTGCACATTGATTGCAATCGTTTGCACCTTAAAAGCAATCGTTTGCACATTGATTGCAATCGTTTGCACTTTGATTGCAATCGTTTGCACCTTGATTGCAATCGTTTGCACCTTGATAGCAATCGTTTGCACATTCATTGCAATCGTTTGCACATTCATTGCAATCGTTTGCACCTTGATAGCATCGTTTGCACATTGATTGCAATCGTTTGCACCTTGATTGCAATCGTTTGCACATTGATAGCAATCGTTTGCACATTGATTGCGACAGTTTGCACATAGATTGCGATCGTTTGCACATTGATTGCAATCGTTTGCAAGTTGAATACAATCGTTTGCGTGTAGATTACAATCGTTTGCACCTTGATTGCAATCGTTTGCACCTTTATAGCATCGTTTGCACCTTGATTGCAATAGTTTGCACCTTAAAAGCAATCGTTTGCACCTTGATTGCAATCGTTTGCACCTTGATAGCAATCGCTTGCACATTGATTGCAATCGTTTGCACATTGATTGCGATTGTTTGCACATTGATTGCAATCGTTTGCAAGTTGATTACAATCGTTTGCACCTTGATTGCATTCGTTTGCACCTTAAAAGCAATCGTTTGCACCTTTATAGCACCGTTTGCACCTTGATTGCAATTGTTTGCACATTGATAGCAATCGTTTGCACCTTGATTGCAATCGCTTGCACATTGATTGCAATCGTTTGCACATTGATAGCGATTGTTTGCACATAGATTGCAATCGTTTGCACCTTGATAGCAATCGTTTGCACATTGATTGCAATCGTTTGCACATTGATTGCAATCGTTTGCACATTGATAGCAATCGTTTGCACATTGATTGCATTCGTTTGCAAGTTGATTACAATCGTTTGCACCTTGATTGCAATCGTTTGCACATTGATAGCAATCGTTTGCACATGGATTGCAATCGTTTGCACCTTGATAGCAATCGTTTGCACAATGATTGCAGTCGTTTGCACCTTGATAGCAATCGTTTGCACATTGATTGCATTCGTTTGCAAGTTGATTACAATCGTTTGCACCTTGATTGCAATCGTTTGCACCTTGATAGCATCGTTTGCACATTGATTGCAATCGTTTGCACCTTGATAGCAACCGTTTGCACATTGATAGCATCGTTTGCACATTGATTGCAATCGTTTGCACTTTGATTGCAATCGTTTGCACCTTGATAGCAATCGTTTGCACATTGATTGCAATCGTTTGCACATTGATTGCAATCGTTTGCACATTGATAGCAATCGTTTGCACATTGATTGCATTCGTTTGCAAGTTGATTACAATCGTTTGCACCTTGATTGCAATCGTTTGCACATTGATAGCAATCGTTTGCACATGGATTGCAATCGTTTGCACATTGATTGCAATCGTTTGCACATTCATAGCAATCGTTTGCACATTGATAGCAATAGTTTGCACCTTAAAAGCAATCGTTTGCACCTTGATAGCATCGTTTGCACATTGATTGCAATCGTTTGCACCTTGATTGCAATCGTTTGCACATTGATAGCAATCGTTTGCACATTGATTGCGACAGTTTGCACATAGATTGCGATCGTTTGCACATTGATTGCAATCGTTTGCAAGTTGAATACAATCGTTTGCGTGTAGATTACAATCGTTTGCACCTTGATTGCAATCGTTTGCACCTTTATAGCATCGTTTGCACCTTGATTGCAATAGTTTGCACCTTAAAAGCAATCGTTTGCACCTTGATTGCAATCGTTTGCACCTTGATAGCAATCGCTTGCACATTGATTGCAATCGTTTGCAAATTGATTGCGATTGTTTGCACATTGATTGCAATCGTTTGCAAGTTGATTACAATCGTTTGCACCTTGATTGCATTCGTTTGCACCTTAAAAGCAATCGTTTGCACCTTTATAGCACCGTTTGCACCTTGATTGCAATCGTTTGCACCTTGATTGCAATCGGTTGCACCTTGATAGCAATCGTTTGCACATTCATTGCAATCGTTTGCACATTCATTGCAAATCGTTTGCACATTCATTGCAATCGTTTGCACATTGCTTGCAATCGTTTGCACATTGATAGCAATCGTTTGCACCTTGATTGCAATCGTTTGTAACCTTATAAGCAATCGTTTGCACCTTTATAGCATCGTTTGCACCTGGATTGCAATCGTTTGCACCTTGATAGCAATCGTTGCACCTTGATTGCAATCGCGTGCACATTGATTGCAATCATTTGCACATTGATTGCGATCGTTTGCACATTGATTGCAATCGTTTTGCAAGTTGATAAAAATCGTTTGCACCTTGATTGCCAATCGTTTGCACCTTAAAAAGCAATCTTTGCACCTTTATAGCATCGATTGCACCTTGATTGCACTCGGTTGCACCTTGATAGCAATCGTTTGCACCTTGATAGCAATCGCTTGCACATTGATTGCATTCGTTTGCAAGTTGATTACAATCGTTGCACCTTGATTGCAATCGTTTGCACATGGATTGCATTCGTTTGCAAGTTGATTACAATTCGTTTGCCACCTTGATTGCAATCGTTTGCACCTTGATAGCAATCGTTTGCACATTGATTGCAATCGTTTGCACCTTGATTGCAATCGTTTGCAAGTTGATTACAATCGTTTGCACCTTGATTGCAATCGTTTGCACATTGATAGCAATCGTTTGCACATTGATTGCAATCGTTTGCACATTGATTGCGATCGTTTGCACATTGATTGCAATCGTTTGCAAGTTGATTACAATCGTTTGCACCTTGATTGCAATCGTTTGCACCTTAAAAGCAATCGTTTGCACCTTTATAGCATCGTTTGCACATTGATTGCAATCGTTTGCACCTTGATTGCAATCGTTTGCACATTGATAGCAATCGTTTGCACCTTGATTGCAATCGTTTGCACATTGATTGCAATCGTTTGCACATTGATTGCAATCGTTTGCACCTTGATTGCACTCGTTTGCACCTTGATAGCATCGTTTGCACATTGATAGCAATCGTTTGCACCTTGATTGCAATCGTTTGCACCTTGATTGCAATCGTTTGCACCTTGATAGCAATCGTTTGCACATTGATTGCAATCGTTTGCACATTGATTGCAATCGTTTGCACATTGATTGCAATCGTTTGCACATTGATAGCAATCGTTTGCACATTGATTGCGATCGTTTGCACATTGATTGCAATCGTTTGCAAGTTGATTACAATCGTTTGCACCTTGATTGCAATCGTTTGCACCTTGATAGCAATCGCTTGCACATTGATTGCAATCGTTTGCACATTGATTGCGATTGTTTGCACATTGATTGCAATCGTTTGCACGTTGATTGCAATCGTTTGCACCTTGATTGCAATCGTTTGCACCTTAAAAGCAATCGTTTGCACCTTTATAGCATCGTTTGCACCTTGATTGCAATCGTTTGCACATTCATAGCAATCGTTTGCACATTGATTGCAATCGTTTGCACATTGATTGCAATCGTTTGCACCTTGATTGCAATCGTTTGCACATTGATAGCATCGTTTGCACATTGATAGCAATCGTTTGCACATTGATTGCAATCGTTTACACATTGATTGCAATCGTTTGCACATTGATTGCAATCGTTTGTACCTTGATTGCAATCGTTGCACCTTGATAGCAACCGTTTGCACCTTGATAAGCAATCGCTTGCACATTGATTGCAATCGTTTGTACATTGATTGCGATCGTTTGCTTATTGATTGCAATCGTTTGCAAGTTGATTACAATCGTTTGCACCTTGATTGCAATCGTTTGCACCTTGAGAAGCAATCGTTTGCACCTTTATAGCATCGTTTGCTCCTTGATTGCAATCGTTTGCACATTGATAGCAATCGTTTGCACCTTGATTGCAATCGCTTGCACATTGATTGCAATCATTTGCACATTGATTGCGATCGTTTGGCACATTGATTGCAATCGTTTGCAAAGTTGATAAAAAATCGTTTGCACCTTGATTGCAATCGTTTGCACCTTAAAAGCAATCTTTGCACCTTTATAGCATCGATTGCACCTTGATTGCACTCGTTTGCACCTTGATAGCAATCGTTTGCACCTTGATAGCAATCGCTTGCACATTGATTGCAATCGTTTGCAAGTTGATTACAATCGTTTGCACCTTGATTGCAATCGTTTGCACATTGATTGCATTCGTTTGCAAGTTGATTACAATCGTTTGCACCTTGATTGCAATCGTTTGCACCTTGATAGCATCGTTTGCACATTGATGCAATCGTTTGCACCTTGATAGCAACCGTTTGCACATTGATAGCATCGTTTGCACATTGATTGCAATCGTTTGCACATTGATTGCAATCGTTTGCACATTGATAGCAATCGTTTGCACATTGATTGCATTCGTTTGCAAGTTGATTACAATCGTTTGCACCTTGATTGCAATCGTTTGCACATTGATAGCAATCGTTTGCACATGGATTGCAATCGTTTGCACATTGTTTGCAATCGTTTGCACATTCATAGCAATCGTTTGCACATTGATAGCAATAGTTTGCACCTTAAAAGCAATCGTTTGCACCTTGATAGCATCGTTTACACCTCAAAAGCAATCGTTTGCACCTTGATTGCAATCGTTGCACCTTGATTGCAATCGATTGCACCTTGATAGCAATCGTTTGCACATGATAGCTATCGTTTGAACATTGAATGCAATCGTTTGCACACTGATTGCAAACGTTTGAACATTAATTGCAATCGTTTGCACCTTGATTGCAATCGTTTGCACCTTGATAGCATCGTTTGCACATTGATTGCAAACGTTTGCACATTAATTGTAATCGTTTGCACATTGATCGCAATCGTTTGCACATTGATTGCAATCGCTTGCACATGATTGCAATCGTTTGCACATTGATTGCGATCGTTTGCACATTGATTGCGATCGTTTGCACATTGATTGCAATCGTTTGCACATTGATTGCAATCGTTTGCAAGTTGAATACAATCGTTTGCAAGTTGATTACAATTGTTTGCACCTTGATTGCAATCGTTTGCACCTTTATAGCATCGTTTGCACCTTGATTGCAATCGTTTGCACATTGATAGCAATCGTTTGCACATGGATTGCAATCGTTTGCACCTTGATAGCAATCGTTTGCACCTTGATTGCACTCGTTTGCACCTTGATAGCAATCGTTTGCACATTGATTGCATTCGTTTGCAAGTTGATTACAATCGTTTGCACCTTGATTGCAATCGTTTGCACCTTGATAGCATCGTTTGCACATTGATTGCAATCGTTTGCACCTTGATAGCAACCGTTTGCACATTGATAGCATCGTTTGCACATTGATTGCAATCGTTTGCACTTGATTGCAATCGTTTGCACCTTGATAGCAATCGTTTGCACATTGATTGCAATCGTTTGCACATTGATTGCAATCGTTTGCACATTGATAGCAATCGTTTGCACATTGATTGCATTCGTTTGCAAGTTGATTACAATCGTTTGCACCTTGATTGCAATCGTTTGCACATTGATAGCAATCGTTTGCACATGGATTGCAATCGTTTGCACATTGATTGCAATCGTTTGCACATTCATAGCAATCGTTTGCACATTGATAGCAATCGTTTGCACCTTAAAAGCAATCGTTTGCACCTTGATAGCATCGTTTGCACATTGATTGCAATCGTTTGCACCTTGATTGCAATCGTTTGCACATTGATAGCAATCGTTTGCACATTGATTGCAATCGTTTGCACATTGATTGCAATCGTTTGCACATTGATTGCAATCGTTTGCAAGTTGAATACAATCGTTTGCAAGTTGATTACAATCGTTTGCACCTTGATTGCAATCGTTTGCACCTTTATAGCATCGTTTGCACCTTGATTGCAATAGTTTGCACCTTAAAAGCAATCGTTTGCACCTTGATTGCAATCGTTTGCACCTTGATAGCAATCGCTTGCACATTGATTGCAATCGTTTGCACATTGATTGCGATTGTTTGCACATTGATTGCAATCGTTTGCAAGTTGATTACAATCGTTTGCACCTTGATTGCATTCGTTTGCACCTTAAAAGCAATCGTTTGCACCTTTATAGCACCGTTTGCACCTTGATTGCAATCGTTTGCACCTTGATTGCAATCGTTTGCACCTTGATAGCAATCGTTTGCACATTCATTGCAATCGTTTGCACATTCATTGCAATCGTTTGCACATTCATTGCAATCGTTTGCACATTGCTTGCAATCGTTTGCACATTGATAGCAATCGTTTGCACCTTGATTGCAATCGTTTGCACCTTAAAAGCAATCGTTTGCACCTTTATAGCATCGTTTGCACCTTGATTGCAATCGTTTGCACCTTGATAGCAATCGTTTGCACCTTGATTGCAATCGCTTGCACATTGATTGCAATCATTTGCACATTGATTGCGATCGTTTGCACATTGATTGCAATCGTTTGCAAGTTGATAAAAATCGTTTGCACCTTGATTGCAATCGTTTGCACCTTAAAAGCAATCTTTGCACCTTTATAGCATCGATTGCACCTTGATTGCACTCGTTTGCACCTTGATAGCAATCGTTTGCACCTTGATAGCAATCGCTTGCACATTGATTGCATTCGTTTGCAAGTTGATTACAATCGTTTGCACCTTGATTGCAATCGTTTGCACATTGATTGCATTCGTTTGCAAGTTGATTACAATCGTTTGCACCTTGATTGCAATCGTTTGCACCTTGATAGCATCGTTTGCACATTGATTGCAATCGTTTGCACCTTGATAGCAACCGTTTGCACATTGATAGCATCGTTTGCACATTGATTGCAATCGTTTGCACATTGATTGCAATCGTTTGCACATTGATAGCAATCGTTTGCACATTGATTGCATTCGTTTGCAAGTTGATTACAATCGTTTGCACCTTGATTGCAATCGTTTGCACATTGATAGCAATCGTTTGCACATGGATTGCAATCGTTTGCACATTGTTTGCAATCGTTTGCACATTCATAGCAATCGTTTGCACATTGATAGCAATAGTTTGCACCTTAAAAGCAATCGTTTGCACCTTGATAGCATCGTTTACACCTCAAAAGCAATCGTTTGCACCTTGATTGCAATCGTTTGCACCTTGATTGCAATCGATTGCACCTTGATAGCAATCGTTTGCACATTGATAGCTATCGTTTGAACATTGAATGCAATCGTTTGCACACTGATTGCAAACGTTTGAACATTAATTGCAATCGTTTGCACCTTGATTGCAATCGTTTGCACCTTGATAGCATCGTTTGCACATTGATTGCAAACGTTTGCACATTAATTGTAATCGTTTGCACATTGATCGCAATCGTTTGCACATTGATTGCAATCGCTTGCACATTGATTGCAATCGTTTGCACATTGATTGCGATCGTTTGCACATTGATTGCGATCGTTTGCACATTGATTGCAATCGTTTGCACATTGATTGCAATCGTTTGCAAGTTGAATACAATCGTTTGCAAGTTGATTACAATTGTTTGCACCTTGATTGCAATCGTTTGCACCTTTATAGCATCGTTTGCACCTTGATTGCAATAGTTTGCACCTTAAAAGCAATCGTTTGCACCTTGATTGCAATTGCTTGCACATTGATTGCAATCGTTTGCACATTGATTGCGATCGTTTGCATGTTGATTGCAATCGTTTGCAAGTTGATTACAATCGTTTGCACCTTAAAAGCAATTGTTTGCACCTTTATTGCATCGTTTGCACCTTGCTTGCAATCGTTTGCACCGTGATAGCAATCGTTTGCACATTGATTGCAATCGTTTGCACATTCATAGTAATCGTTTGCACCTTGATTGCAATGGCTTGCACATTGATTGCAATCGTTTGCTCCTTGATTGCAATGGTTTGCACATTGATAGCAATCGTTTGCACATTGATTGCAATCATTTACAGATTGATTGCAATCGTTTGCACCTTGATTGCAATCGTTTGTACCTTGATTGCAATCGTTTGCACCTTGATAGCAACCGTTTGCACCTTGATAGCAATCGCTTGCACATTGATTGCAATCGTTTGTACATTGATTGCGATCGTTTGCTTATTGATTGCAATCGTTTGCAAGTTGATTACAATCGTTTGCACCTTGATTGCAATCGTTTGCACCTTGAGAAGCAATCGTTTGCACCTTTATAGCATCGTTTGCTCCTTGATTGCAATCGTTTGCACATTGATAGACAATCGTTTGCACCTTGATTGCAATCGCTTGCACCATTGATTGCAATCATTTGCCATTGATTGCGATTCGTTTGCACATTGATTGCAATCGTTTGCAAGTTGATAACAAATCGTTTGCACCTTGATTGCAATCGTTTGCACCTTAAAAGCAATCTTTGCACCTTTATAGCATCGATTGCACCTTGATTGCACTCGTTTGCACCTTGATAGCAATCGTTTGCACCTTGATAGCAATCGCTTGCACATTGATTGCAATCGTTTGCACATTGATAGCAATCGTTTGCACATTAATTGCAATCATTTACAGATTGATTGCAATCGTTTGCACCTTGATTGCAATCGTTTGTACCTTGATTGCAATCGTTTGCACCTTGATAGCAACCGTTTGCACCTTGATAGCAATCGCTTGCACATTGATTGCAATCGTTTGCACATTGATTGCGATCGTTTGCACATTGATTGCAATCGTTTGCAAGTTGATTACAATCGTTTGCACCTTGATTGCAATCGTTTGCACCTTGAGAAGCAATCGTTTGCACCTTTATAGCATCGTTTGCTCCTTGATTGCAATCGTTTGCACATTGATAGCAATCGTTTGCACCTTGATTGCATTCGTTTGCACCTTAAAAGCAATCGTTTGCACCTTTATAGCACCGTTTGCACCTTGATTGCAATTGTTTGCACATTGATAGCAATCGTTTGCACCTTGATTGCAATCGCTTGCACATTGATTGCAATCGTTTGCACATTGATAGCGATTGTTTGCACATAGATTGCAATCGTTTGCACATTGATTGCAATCGTTTGCACATTGATTGCAATCGTTTGCACATTGATAGCAATCGTTTGCACATTGATTGCGATCGTTTGCACATTGATTGCAATCGTTTGCAAGTTGATTACAATCGTTTGCACCTAGATTGCAATCGTTTGCACCTTGATAGCAATCGCTTGCACATTGATTGCAATCGTTTGCACATTAATTGCGATTGTTTGCACATTGATTGCAATCGTTTGCAAGTTGATTGCAATCGTTTGCACCTTGATTGCAATCGTTTGCACCTTTATAGCATCGTTTGCACCTTGATTGCAATCGTTTGCACCTTCATAGCAATCGTTTGCACATTGATTGCAATCGTTTGCACATTGATTGCAATCGTTTGCACATTGATAGCAATCGTTTGCACCTTGATTGAAATCGTTTGCACATTGATAGCATCGTTTTCACATTGATAGCAATCGTTTGCACATCGATTGCGATCGTTTGCACATTGATTGCAATCGTTTGCAAGTTGATTACAATCGTTTGCACCTTGATTGCAATCGTTTGCACCTTAAAAGCAATTGTTTGCACCTTTATAGATAGGTTTGCACATTGAATGCAATCGTTGGCACCTTGATTGAAATCGTTTGCACATTGATAGCAATCGTTTGCACCTTGATTGCAATCGTTTACACATTGATTGCAATCGTTTGCACATTGATTGCAATCGTTTGCACATTGCTTGCAATCGTTTGCACATTGATTGCGATCGTTTGCACATTGATTGCAATCGTTTGCAAGTTGATCACAATCGTTTGCAACTTGATAGCAATCGTTTGCACATTGGTAGCAATTGTTTGCACCTTGATAGCATCATTTGCACCTTGATACCATCGTTTGCACCTTGATAGCATCGTTTTCACATTGATAGCAATCGTTTGCGCATTGATTGCAATCGTTTGCACATTGATTACAATCGTTTGCACCATGATTGCAATCGTTTGCACATTGATTGCAATCGTTTGCACATTGATTGCAATCATTTACAGATTGATTGCAATCGTTTGCACCTTGATTGCAATCTTTTGCACCTTGATAGCATCGATTGCACATTGATTGCAAACGTTGGCACATTGATTGCAATCGATTGCACATTGATAGCAATCGTTTGCACCTTGATTGCAATCGTTTGCACATTGATTGCAATCGTTTGCACCTTGATTGCAATCGTTTGCACATTGATTGCAATCGTTTGCACCTTGATTGAAATCGTTTGCACCTTGATAGCATCGTTTTCACAGTGATAGCAATCGTTTGCACATTGATTGCGAGCGTTTGCAAGTTGATTACAATCGTTTGCACCTTGATTGCAATCGTTTGCACCTTAAAAGCAATTGTTTGCACCTTTATAGATAGGTTTGCACATTGATTGCAATCGTTGGCACCTTGATTGCAATCGTTTGCACATTGATAGCAATCTTTTGCACCTTGATTACAATCGTTTGCACATTGATTACAATCGTTTGCACCATGATTGCAATAGTTTGCACTTTAAACCCAATTTTTTGCACCTTGATTACAATCGTTTGCAGATTGATTGCAATCATTTGCACATTGATAGCAATCGTTTGCACCATGATTGCAATCGTTTCCACCTTTATTGCAATCGTTTGCACCTTGATAGCATCGATTGCACATTGATTGCAATCGTTTTCACCTATATTGCAATCGTTTGCACCTTTATTGCAATCGTTTGCACATTGGTAGCAATCGTTTGCACATTGATAGCATCGTTTGCACCTTGATAGATTGGTTGCAGCTTGATATCACTCGTTTGCACCTTGATAGCATCGTTTGCACATTGATTGCAATCGTTTACACCTTGATAGCAATCGTTTGCACATTGATTGCAATCGTTTGCACTTTAATTCCAATCGTTTGAACCTTGATTACAATCGTTTGCACCTTGATAGCAATCGTTTGCACATTGGTAGCAATCGTTTGCACCTTGATAGCATCATTTGCACCTTGATACCATCGTTTGCACCTTGATAGCATCGTTTTCACATTGATAGCAATCGTTTGCGCATTGATTGCAATCGTTTGCACATTGATTACAATCGTTTGCACCATGATTGCAATCGTTTGCACATTGATTGCAATCGTTTGCACATTGATTGCAATCATTTACAGATTGATTGCAATCGTTTGCACCTTGATTGCAATCGTTTGCACCTTGATAGCATCGATTGCACATTGATTGCAAACGTTGGCACATTGATTGCAATCGTTTGCACATTGATTGCAATCGTTTGCACCTTGATTGCAATCGTTTGCACATTGATTGCAATCGTTTGCACCTTGATTGAAATCGTTTGCACCTTGATAGCATCGTGTTCACATTGATAGCAATCGTTTGCACATTGATTGCGATCGTTTGCAAGTTGATTACAATCGTTTGCACCTTGATTGCAATCGTTTGCACCTCAAAAGCAATTGTTTGCACCTTTATAGATAGGTTTGCACATTGATTGCAATCGTTGGCACCTTGATTGCAATCGTTTGCACATTGATAGCAATCGTTTGCACCTTGATTGCAATCGTTTGCACCTTGATTGCAATCGTTTGCACCTCAAAAGCAATTGTTTGCACCTTTATAGATAGGTTTGCACATTGATTGCAATCGTTGGCACCTTGATTGCAATCATTTGCACATTGATAGCAATCGTTTTGCACATTGCTTGCAATCGTTTGCAAGTTGATTACAATCGTTGCACCTTGATTGCAATAGTTTGCACCTTAAAGCAATTGTCTGCACCTTATTACAATCGTTTGCACCTTGATTGCAATCGTTTGCACCTTGATAGCAATCGTTTGCACATTGATTGCAATCGTTTGCACATTCATAGCAATCGTTTGCACATTGCGTGCAATCGTTGCACATTGATAGCAATCTTTTGCACATTAATTGTAATCGTTTGCACATTGATCGCAATCGTTGCACATTGATAGCAATCTTTTGCACATTAATTGTAATCGTTTGCACATTGATCGCAATCGTTTGCACATTGATAGCATCGTTTGCACATTGATTGCAATCGTTTGCACTTTGATTGCAATCGTTTGCACTTTGATTGGCAATCGTTTGCACCTTGATTGCAATCGTTTGCATCTTGATAGCAATCTTTTGCACATTGATTGCAATCGTTTGCACTTTGATTGCAATCGTTTGCACCTTGATTGCAATCGTTTGCACCTTTATAGTATCGATTGCATATTGATTACAATCGTTTGCTCATTGATTGCAATCGTTTGCACCTTGATTACAATCGTTTGCACATTGATTACAATCGTTTGCACCATGATTGCAATCGTTTGCACTTTAAACCCAATCTTTTGCACCTTGATTACAATCGTTGCAGATTTATTGCAATCATTTGCACATTGATAGCAATCGTTTGCACCATGATTGCAATCGTTTGTACCTTGATAGCAATCGTTTGCACATTTATTGCAATCGTTTGCACCTTGATAGCATCGATTGCACATTGATTGCAATCGTTTTCACCTTTATTGCAATCGTTTGCACCTTTATTGCAATCGTTTGCACATTGGTAGCAATCGTTTGCACATTGATAGCATCGTTTGCACCTTGATAGCATCGTTTGCAGCTTGATATCACTCGTTTGCACCTTGATAGCATCGTTTGCACATTGATTGCAATCGTTTACACCTTGATAGCAATCATTTGCACATTGATTGCAATCGTTTGCACTTTAATTCCAATCGTTTGAACCTTGATTACAATCGTTTGCACATTGATTGCAATCGTTTGCACATTGGTAACAATCGTTTGCACCTGATAGCATCGTTTGCACCTGATAGCATCGTTTGCACCTTGATATCACTCGTTTGCACCTTGATAGCATCGTTTGCACATTGATAGCAATCGTTTCTAACCTTAATTGCCAATCGTTTCCACCTTAATTGCAATAGTTTGCATCTTTGTTGCAATCGTTTGCACATTGATTGCAAGCGTTTGCACCTTAAAAGCAATCGTTTGCACCTTGATAGCATCGTTTGCACCTTGAATGCAATCGTTTGCACCTTAAAAGCAATCGTTTGCACATTGATTGCAGTCGTTTGAACCTTGATAGCAATCGTTTGCACTTTGGTAGCAATCATGTGCACCTTGATAGCATCATTTTGCACCTTGATAGCCTCGTTTGCACCTTGATATCACTCGTTTGCACCTTGATAGCATCGTTTGCACATTGAATGCAATTAGTTGCACCTAGATAGCATCGTTTGCACCTCAAAAGCAATTGTTTGCACCTTTATAGATAGGTTTGCACATTGATTGCAATCGTTGGCACCTTGATTGCAATCATTTGCACATTGATAGCAATCGTTTGCACATTGCTTGCAATCGTTTGCAAGTTGATTGCAATCGTTGGCACCTTGATTGCAATCGTTTGCACATTGATAGCAATCGTTTGCACCTTGATTGCAATCGTTTGCACCTTGATTGCAATCGTTTGCACCTCAAAAGCAATTGTTTGCACCTTTATAGATAGGTTTGCACATTGATTGCAATCGTTGGCACCTTGATTGCAATCATTTGCACATTGATAGCAATCGTTTGCACATTGCTTGCAATCGTTTGCAAGTTGATTACAATCGTTTGCACCTTGATTGCAATAGTTTGCACCTTAAAAGCAATTGTCTGCACCTTTATTACATCGTTTGCACCTTGATTGCAATCGTTTGCACCTTGATAGCAATCGTTTGCACATTGATTGCAATCGTTTGCACATTCATAGCAATCGTTTGCACATTGCGTGCAATCGTTTGCACATTGATAGCAATCTTTTGCACATTAATTGTAATCGTTGGCACATTGATCGCAATCGTTTGCACATTGATAGCAATCTTTTGCACATTAATTGTAATCGTTTGCACATTGATCGCAATCGTTTGCACATTGATAGCATCGTTTGCACATTGATTGCAATCGTTTGCACTTTGATTGCAATCGTTTGCACTTTGATTGCAATCGTTTGCACCTTGATTGCAATCGTTTGCATCTTGATAGCAATCTTTTGCACATTGATTGCAATCGTTTGCACTTTGATTGCAATCGTTTGCACCTTGATTGCAATCGTTTGCACCTTTATAGTATCGATTGCATATTGATTACAATCGTTTGCTCATTGATTGCAATCGTTTGCACCTTGATTACAATCGTTTGCACATTGATTACAATCGTTTGCACCATGATTGCAATCGTTTGCACTTTAAACCCAATCTTTTGCACCTTGATTACAATCGTTTGCAGATTTATTGCAATCATTTGCACATTGATAGCAATCGTTTGCACCATGATTGCAATCGTTTGTACCTTGATAGCAATCGTTTGCACATTTATTGCAATCGTTTGCACCTTGATAGCATCGATTGCACATTGATTGCAATCGTTTTCACCTTTATTGCAATCGTTTGCACCTTTATTGCAATCGTTTGCACATTGGTAGCAATCGTTTGCACATTGATAGCATCGTTTGCACCTTGATAGCATCGTTTGCAGCTTGATATCACTCGTTTGCACCTTGATAGCATCGTTTGCACATTGATTGCAATCGTTTACACCTTGATAGCAATCATTTGCACATTGATTGCAATCGTTTGCACTTTAATTCCAATCGTTTGAACCTTGATTACAATCGTTTGCACATTGATTGCAATCGTTTGCACATTGGTAACAATCGTTTGCACCTTGATAGCATCGTTTGCACCTTGATAGCATCGTTTGCACCTTGATATCACTCGTTTGCACCTTGATAGCATCGTTTGCACATTGATAGCAATCGTTTCCACCTTAATTGCAATCGTTTGCATCTTTGTTGCAATCGTTTGCACATTGATTGCAAGCGTTTGCACCTTAAAAGCAATCGTTTGCACCTTGATAGCATCGTTTGCACCTTGAATGCAATCGTTTGCACCTTAAAAGCAATCGTTTGCACATTGATTGCAGTCGTTTGAACCTTGATAGCAATCGTTTGCACTTTGGTAGCAATCATGTGCACCTTGATAGCATCATTTGCACCTTGATAGCCTCGTTTGCACCTTGATATCACTCGTTTGCACCTTGATAGCATCGTTTGCACATTGAATGCAATTAGTTGCACCTAGATAGCATCGTTTGCACCTTAAATGCATTAGTTTGCACCTTGATATCACTCGTTTGCACCCTGATAGCATCGTTTGCACCTTGATATCACTCGTTTGCACCTTGATAGCATCGTTTGCACATTGATAGCAAGCGTTTGCACCTTAAAAGCAATCGTTTGCACCTTGATAGCATCGTTTGCACATTGATTGCAATCGTTTGCACCTTGATAGCAATCGTTTGCACCTTAAAAGCAATCGTTTGCACATTGATTGCAGTCGTTTGAACCTTGATAGCAATCGTTTGCACTTTGGTAGCAATCGTTTGCACCTTGATAGCATCATTTGCACCTTGATAGCATCGTTTGCACCTTGATATCACTCGTTTGCACCTTGATAGCATCGTTTGCACATTGAATGCAATCGTTTGCACCTTGATAGCATCGTTTTCACATTGATAGCAATCGTTTGCACATTGATTGCAATCGTTTGCACATTGATTACAATCGTTGGCACCATGATTGCAATCGTTTGCACATTGATTGCAATCGTTTGCAAGTTGATTACAATCGTTTTCACCTTGATTGCAATCGTTTGCACATTGGTAGCAATCTTTTGCACATTAATTGTAATCGTTTGCACATTGATCGCAATCGTTTGGACATTGATAGCATCGTTTGCACATTGATTGCAATCATTTGCACTCTGATTGCAATCGTTTGCACCTTGATTGCAATCGTTTGCACATTGATTGCAATCGTTTGCACATTGGTAACAATCGTTTGCACCTTGATAGCATCGTTTGCACCTTGATAGCATCGTTTGCACCTTGATATCACTCGTTTGCACCTTGATTGCAATCGTTTGCACTTTAATTCCAATCGTTTGAGCCTTG
>CM047430.1:74708795-74743971 GCA_026168455.1 Theocolax elegans | reverse complement strand
AAAATTTGGACTTCATAGCTGGTTTATAAGTGTATGTACGTGTAAATTTCATTTGAATTCAATCCCCCTGCTATGGACCGAAATCTAAAAATTTGAAATTTGGACTTTTTAGCTGGTTTATACGTGTTGTACGTGTAAAAATGTATTTGAATTCAATCCCCCGACTATGGAACGAAATCTAAAAATTTGATTTGGACTTCTAACCCGGTTTTTACGTGTTTGTACATGTAAAAATGCATGTGAATGCTATCCCATCGGCTATGGAACGAAAACTAAAAATTTGAAATTTGGACTTCTTTGCTTGTTTATACGTGTTTATATGTGTAAAAATGCATGTGAATTCAATACACCCGGCTACGGCACGAAATCTAAAAATTTGAAAATTTGCACTTCTTAGCCGGTTTATACGTGTTTATACGTGTAAAAATGCATGTGATTTCTACCCCCCGGCTATGGCACGAAATCTAAAAATTTGAAAATTTGGACTTCATAGCTGGTTTATACGTGTTTATACGTGTAAAATTTCATTTGAAATCAATCCCCCCTGCTATGGAACGAAATCTAAAAATTTGAAAATTTGCACTCTTAGCCGGTTTTACGTGATTATATTTTAAGCATACAATAAGTGGACATAGATTAATCTTAAAAACATTTTTTAATATGTTTTTAAAAGTTTTCAAACATTCCTTAGAAACCTTTTAAAAACATTTTAAATACATTCTTATAAAGTTTTTAAACAATGTCTTTGTAACAATTTTTAAAAAGTTTCTATGGAATATTTCTGCAACGTTTATAAAAGGATAAAACAAGATTTTAAAGATACTCATTCCTTGACTATAATGTTGTTATTACGTTTTAAAAATATTTCTTAAAACATTTGCAAATACCTTTTACAAATGTTATCCAAGAATGATTTTAAGCGTACAATAAGTGGACATAGATTAATCTTAAAAACATTTTTTTAAATGTTTTTAAAAGTTTTCAAACATTCCTTATAAACCTTTT
Organism: Theocolax elegans; assembly: GCA_026168455.1. NCBI lineage: Eukaryota > Metazoa > Arthropoda > Insecta > Hymenoptera > Cerocephalidae > Theocolax > Theocolax elegans. The sequence continues at coordinate 74,742,966 of CM047430.1, read as the reverse complement.
AAAAACATTTTAAAAACATTCTGTGCTATGTGGGTTACGTTATTTCAATTATTTATAGATATGAGGTTATGAGTATATATTTTATGGGTTATAATCAGACCGTTTTTAGTATTTTTACAGGTTATAATAAGAGTGTTTCTACTAATTTTCTTATTTCGATATTTTTTGAAGTTGTTTTAGTAATTTTAAAGATTTGAGGTTAGATATATATATATATTTTATTGGTTGTACCTAAAATGTTTCTGTTAATTCTGTAATATTTTTCGGTATATCAATTATTTTAAAGATTAGAGGTTAAGAGTTTATTTATTTAATTTATAGATTTTAACCAGATTTTTATTAATATTGTAAACGTTACAACAAGTATGTTTCTATTAATTTTCAAAGCAATTAGGGGAAGAAAGGGATCTTACTAATTTTTTATTTGTTTAATAAACGAGTAATTTTATTAACTTAAACGAGCTATTAAAATAAAAATTAATTAATAATTTAGTGATATTTAAGTCGGTAAGGTAATTCGCGTCTAAACTCATTATTATGTTAATCGGTAAAGAAGACATCGACAATTCCAATAAATCGCGAAAACCTACATTTCTCCTTCCCCAATTCGTTTTTGTTTTACCTCCACTCACAGCGTCGGTTCAACTTCCGATTCGGCTCAACGTCCGAGGTCCCTGCTTATGCTTTTTTAGAATTTGCTAGCTCCGCTTTCGTCAATCACTTTTTAGGCAATGAAAGGAAAAGTGTACATGACAAAAGAAGGTCGCGCTTTGTGTATTGGAGCAGTTCATGTCATCAATTATGCGACAATGATAATAAAGAATTTTCAAATTTAATAAGGTACTAAAACTGTATTACTTGTGAAAAATCGTTCTAAATATTGAAATGATAAAAGAAAGTACTGTAATAGTGCATTATTGTTAAATACAAACATAACCTTAGATTGCCTGCACGATGCACGACTAACTGTAAATTGCTCAACAATAGAATACTAAGAAAATTGATTAATTGTTACTTACAGGAATCACTTATTGCAATACTTGAAAAAATTGCGATACGTCAAAAAAATGCCTGTAATGAGAAATTATCTCATCGATATAGATGTCGGATACGAAAAGAAATCTTTGTCAATCTAAAGCTAAAACATTAAAACAAAATATATTAATAAATATTTGAATAACAAATATGAATTTATAAAATTATAGCTATATTTTTCTGATATTTACCTTTTTACGAGCGAACGTTGGTTTTATTTTTTGTTCCTTATGTTTATAAGCTCAACTTATGAAGGCTATGTAATGAGTGAATGTTGCTTCGCATATATCAGTTATTCTGGATTCATGCTTGTTTTTCATAAAGACGTTTTGAATTTGAAAAAAAACATTATAGAAGGAACTACAGTCGACGTCGCACGTAGCGCTTTGATCATCTATATAGTATTAAAAGAAACTATCGGTCGGTCCGTCTGTTGGGCGCTTAATCGATCGGTCGATAAATTGATTATCAACATGCATTTATTAAAAAAATTATTCAACAAATAATAAAAAAGTAGTAAAATAATAATTACAATAATTATTAATTATTTCTTTCATTGTTTTCGTAATTCATTAACAGCGCTAAATTAAAAAATGTTTTGTAACTAATAAATTAAAAATAAAAATAATAAAAAAGTAGTAAAACAATAATTACAATAATTATTAATTATTTTTTTCATTGTTTTCGTAATTTATTAACAGCGCTAAATTAAAAAATGATTTTTAACTAATAAATTAAAAATAAAAATAGCGGTAACAATTTTTAAATAAATAATTTATACTTTTACATTTTTGTAATACATAGTTATTTTTTACAAAAGTATTATTAATTATTTATGTAAAAATTTGTTATTATTATTTTGATTTTGCTTATAATCATTTAATAAAAAATTTAATTTACAACATATTTATTAAATTTAAACAATTCAAGAAACAAAAAATTCTATGTGATTATTATTTAATTATTGGTTTATTTTGTTGAAAAATTATTCGTTTTATATATACAAATAATTAAACTTAATACAGTAATAGTGTGACGTTGTGGAAATGACCACATATCTATAAAGGGATCTGCAGTACCGACGCGGCCGGCGCGTATACGCATACACGGACTACGACGCGCTTATCGGTAGGCAGAAAACGCGACTAACAGCGGCTACGACTAATTGCGGACGTAGCACTATGGTTAACGCGATCGACTTTTGATCCAAAGGGGCTCGCGATCGAATTATGAGGCCCAATCATTTTTTCAAAGGTCTCAATGTTACAACTGACGTACACAAAAATTTTGTCAATATTTTTAATCGACTCTGCAGTATATCGATAGTGGGTATTTTAATAACATCTCTTAAATATCAATTTTCAGTCAATAAAAATTTTCTTTTCTATATACAAGTGAAAAAGTATAGTGCGAGATAGATCGTGGTACTTACCTCAAAATCTTCTTCCATGTATCAAACATTGTTAAACTTCAGATAAAAAATTTTTTGATAAGAGATCTATTTATTTACTTTATACATTAGTTTATTACAGTACATTAATTGCTGTTACTTTGCTTTCAATCTGTATCATTAACATGATACAAATTGAAAGCAAAGTTACAGCAATTAATTCCCATAGGTTTGCAGACAACAGCAATCGTTGCTTTGAAATTGCTGTCAATGTGCTAAAATCAATTGTCATTGTAATCATACTTATACTTTGCAAATGTTTGCATACTCATATGGTATAAAATTGATGTCAATCATTTATGATGCTATTTTTGTAAATTTCATACCAACTTTACATCAACTATCAAAATTAACTATTTTTAGGATAATTAACGACAACAAATTTGAACCAAATTGCTATAAAAACTTGCACAGCAAGTTTTGGCGCGATTTTGCAAGGCAACTTTGGCTATTGGGGTATGCATCATTTTAATCGTCAACAACATAATAATCTCAAAATCTAGTAATAAACATATAAAGTCATGAAACAGATCATATAATTACTTAATAAATTGAACAATATAAATACTTAGAATTCAAACTTATTTTGAAAACTTTTGTGAGAATATAACCTAATTGATTGAATCTAACCAAACCCGACATTTAATAATAATAAATTACTAGAAATTAATCAAAACCAAACCGAATCATAATTCTCAAATATAGAAAAATAATTAAAATGTTGATACGTATGCTTTCCAAATGGAAATCCATGTATGCAGTCAAATTCATCCTTCGATAAAAATCGAATAAGGTGAAATAGTTAGGCAATGTTCTCTCCGTTGGTAAAACGATAGACCTCAGAAAGACTATTATTATTAACCCAAGTTGTTGTTGATCGTCGCAGTTCAATAAGCGTTATGATACACGAAGTATTCGGGTAAAAACTGCTTGACTCTTCCGCACCTATTACCCTTTTTTTCAGTGTACATGACAATATGAATACATATTTAATATACTGAAACGGAGAATTTCGACGTTAAATACTTTATTTGTATATCGTGTAATAGAAATTATATAAAATCGATATATACAAAAAATAACAACAATCACTAATTATAATGAATAACTTATAAATATGCAAATATTCATTCAAACGATTCATTCTTCATTCCATTCATTCCAATCTTAAAACAAATTAATTAAAAAAGGAAATGACACTAAATAAATTTCTGCACGTTTCAGTTTCTGAAATAAATGTAACAAATTAACAACAAATTAATCTTACAGCTTGCTTATATCCTGCAAAGGAAATTAATGTTTATAAATTATACGCTAATCATTTGGCTGTAAAACCAATTTTATTTTTGAACTGCAAACTAAAATTAAAAATATTATTAATTCACCACTATTTATTCGCTGTCAAGAAACTTCAGATATGCTAAAAATCAACAGCAATATATATTTATAAACTAATTAATACAATATAGAAATAACATAATAATTTAGAAACAGTCAAACATTCCTTTACCTTTTTAGGTTATTAATATACACACGATATAAGGTTATACTTAGATTCCTTTATTGAAGTTCGAATCAAACGGTAATACAAACTCCAAATTTTGTAAATACGATGATTTTACTAGTAATAAAGTCCATGTCAATATAATGTAAATGCTTTTACATATGCCGTCAAACTTCATGCAGAGCGACTAAACATAACTCGCAAAAAACCATCTCCAAATATATAATCCAGTCACAGCAACTCTTTTCGCCGATCGCCATCAAATTCATATGGTCCAAAACAATAATCACATTATCTTCGTAACCTCTCTTCCGTATTAACTATAATACCCGAAATATGTCCCGGGTTTCGGCACCAAATTGTTAAAGATCGAAACATTAAATACAGAAGAGAGAAATAAAAGTAAATAAAACACTTATTTGACATGCTAAAATTCATGTTTATTTTTACACAAAAAAATTCAAATCGATATGTAATAATAATTTCGTGGCTACTCCTCGGATGCGATCAAAACTTAAATCATTTTTTTTAGTTGCTTAGCAACCATCTCAATCGCTTTTCTTTTAATTTACATTACAATACGCACTTATATACTGTACATACCACTCAATCATGAAAACATAAAATAATCGCTAAAAGTTAAACAAATTATAGCATTCCATCCATAACAATTAATATCTATTTATCGATTATCGACATGGAGACGAGACCTCGCAAATATTCGAGATTTCATGGACTATATCTAATCGTGATCGTGTCGAAGTTGACAGTCATATCGTCGTTCCCCGATAAGAAGGTGCTACCTCGGAATCCGATTATAAAAGGTGCTACCTCGGAATCCGGTTATGAAAGGTGCTACCTCGGAGCCCGGTTATAAAAGGTGCTACCTCGGAGTCCGGTTATAAAAGATGATAACTCAGGAACGAATTTTTCGTCTATGATTTTAAGTTGGTACTACTGCCGGTTTAGCTCAGCAATAATATTGACAATTGTTTTTTGGTAATTTTATAAAAGATTATTTTTATTTATCTATTATTTAACGTTGTACTCTTATTTTTAATGCGGAATTTAACAATATATCGTAAAACTTAATACCGTAACATAATGTTTATAATAATTATAATTAAAACAAAATAGATGAAATATACACTGTAGACAATTGTTGGTTTTAAATAACTCAATTTTTTTAATACATTTCGACACAACTGCCGAAGGTTCTGTTTTACGGAGTGAGATTTTTTCGCTAGAGTTAAACAAGGGAGAGAAATGGAATAAGGTACAAAATGATTCGAATACAACCGCCAAAATTGAATAGTTGACATGCTTTAAAATTGTTTAAGAGGTATCAGTGTTAAATTACATTTGTCAAATTAAAATTAAAATTGCGAAAAATGACAGTTTGCGAGAAATTATTAAAATTTACGCATTTAGCTTATATTTTTATCATTTAAACATACTTAATTATTATTTACCATGTATTTTCTGCAGTTACTACTCATCATAATTAGTTTTTTTAACTTTTGCAGTAGTATAATTTATAATTTTATAATTTATCAATGATTATCTATTGAATCTATATATGAAATTATCAAAGTTTAGTACATATATATGTCGACGTAATTTTCTTATTTTGGAGATTAAAATATAAAAAGAAACAGTTTAAAATATATTCAAACTAAATAATAACTTTACCTGAATTACGTTTATTTAAATTTTTTCATGATATACGCATAGGTACTACTAAATAATAATAAATAACTAATAGATAAATAAAAATAATCTTTTATAAAATTGCCAAAAACAATTGTCAATCTTATTGCTGAGCTTACACTTGCAGTAGTACCAACTTAAAATCACCTTTTATAACCGGACTCCGAGTTAGCACCTTTTATAACCGGACTCCAAGGTAGCACCTTTTATAACCGGACTCCGAGGTAGCACCTTTTATAACCGGGCTCCGAGGTAGCACCTTTTATAACCGGATTCCGAGGTAGCACCTTCTTATCGGGGAACGACGATATAATGTTATTCAAAGAAGAAAGAGGTTAAATAGTCGAAAAAAGGGCAGAATACTAGGCGCGCGAAGCGCGCTCGAATCCACAGTGTATAAACTTTCGCTTCTTTCTCGGCATAATAAAAATTACTATGTATAGATAGTAAAAATTATTATAAATCGAGTGTTATCCCTCCGTTCCTACAAAAAAATAGTAATTTTTCCTAAGTACATTTTTAACAAATTTTACTACGAAATTATTTTTAGCGTGCATATTTATGTGAATCCGTTGTAAAGGTTAAAAAAAAATATTTTGAAACGTTTCTTAAGCAATTCAAGTTCAAGATGCTTGTCTATACTCAATGTAATAAATTTATCCCTAAAAAAACCCTTCTAAAAGGTAAAATCTTGTCGAGTATAAGTTTTATGTTACCATTATCAAAAGAAGTTTAAAAAGCAGTATAGCACTGTACCAATTATAAGCGTTGAATAGACAAAATAGGTCTTATGCAATTACAAATAATAATTCAAGAAATTTTTTAAATTGTAAAGTATAGTATTTTTTGGTTAGTACGAATTTTTTGGAAAATCCGTAATAATCTCCAAAAATGTTGTGAAATCCCTTAAAAAAACCTTTCTAAAAGGTCAAATATTAACGAGTATAAGTTGCATGTTACCATTATCAAAAAAAGTTATAAAGCAGTTTAGCAATGTTGTATATAAACAAATATTAAACTGTTTTATATTACAAGCTTTAAAAAACTGGGTCGGGTCATAAGGACTAATTTTTCAAGACGAACACAATGCAATTTTTTTTTTTAAATCGGTTTATTACCCAGTGTTCTGCAGCCGCTTTGTGAAATTCGTTTAATTAAAAATACTTTGTGCAGCATACTGATCAAGTTTATTCTTTGTTTATCTACAACTAGCCTCATTTACGGGAAAATATATGAATAATCTAGTCATTGTGCTTCAAAACAATCTGTAAAAATTTTATTTTTATTCGCAACAATGTACAAAATCACGAATACCCCGAAGCGAAGGAATTCGACGCGCCGTATTCAAGTAGTTTTACGACATCTGGCAAGCTTGCTAGAAAAAAACTGGGTCGGGTCATAAGGACTAATTTTTCAAGACGAACACAATGCAATTTTTTTTTTAATCGGTTTATTACCCAGTGTTCTGCAGCCGCTTTGTGAAATTCGTTTAATTAAAACTACTTTATACAGCACAATGATCAAGTTTCTTGTCTGTTTATCTAGTCTCATTTACGGAAAAATATATGAATAATTCAAGTCATTGTGTTTCAAAACAATCTGTAAACATTTATTTTATATTCGCAACAACTTACAAAATCACGAATACCCCGAAGCGATGGAATTCGACGCGCCGTATTCAAGTAATTTTACGACATCTGTCAAGCTTGCTAGAAAAAAACTGGGTTGGGTCATAAGGACTAATTTTTCAAGACGAACACAATGCAATTTTTTTTTTAAATCCGTTTATTACACAGTGTTCGGCAGCCGCTTTGTGAAATTCATTTAATTAAAAATACTTTAAGCAGCATACTGATCAAGTTTATTCTTTGTTTATCTACATCTAGCCTCATTTACGGGAAAATATATGAATAATCTAGTCATTGTGCTTCAAAACAATTTGTAAAAATTTTATTTTTATTCGCAACAACTTACAAAGTCACGAATACCCCGAAGCGATGGAATTCGACGCGCCCCGTATTCAAGTAATTTTACGACATCTGGTAAGCTTGCTAGAAAAAAATTTTTATTCGCAACAACTTACAAAGTCACGAATACCCCGAAGCGATGGAATTCGACGCGCCGTATTCAAGTAATTTTACGACATCTGGTAAGCTTGCTAGAAAAAAACTGGGTTGGGTCATAAGGACTAATTTTTCAAGACGAACACAATGCAATTTTTTTTTTAAATCCGTTTATTACCCAGTGTTCTGCAGCCGCTGTGTGAAATTCGTTTAATTAAAAATACTTTGTGCAGCATACTGATCAAGTTTATTCTTTGTTTATCTACATCTAGCCTCATTTACGGGAAAATATATGAATAATCTAGTCATTGTACTTCAAAACAATCTGTAAAAATTTTATTTTTATTCGCAACGACGTACAAAATCACGAATACCTTGAAGTGATGGAATTCGACGCGCCGTATTCAAGTAATTTTAGCACATCTGGCAAGCTAGCTAGAAAAAAACTGGGTGGGGTCATAAGGACTAATTTTTCAAGACGAACACAATGCAATTGGTTTTTTTGAAATCGGTTTATTACCCAGTGTTCGGGAGCCGCTTTGTGAAATCCATTTAATTAAAACTACTTTATGCAGCACAATGATCAAGTTTCTTGTCTGTTTATCTAGTCTCATTTACGGAAAAATATATGAATAATTCAAGTCATTGTGTTTCAAAACAATCTGTAAACATTTATTTTATATTCGCAACAACTTACAAAATCACGAATGCCCTGAAGTGATGGAATTCGACGGGCCGTATTCAAGTAATTTTAGCACATCTGGCAAGCTAGCTAGAAAAAAACTGGGTGGGGTCATAAGGACTAATTTTTCAAGACGAACACAATGCAATTGGTTTTTTTGAAATCGGTTTATTACCCAGTGTTCGGGAGCCGCTTTGTGAAATTCATTTAATTAATAGTTATTTATGCACCAAGGGAGTAAAGTAGGCGTTTATTCCCGGGATGACAGTTACTGCCCGAGCTTTAGCGAGGGCAGTAATTCATCCAAGGGAATAATCGCCTTTTACTCCCGAAGTGCATATAAAATTTTTCACCCTAATCATTTGGAAAGCCACTTTATTCGAAAACAATTTGTTTAAACATTTCAAAATTTTTTCAATATTGTAAGATATTTTGCTTTATTTAATTGAACAAAATTAATTTAATTTAGTATTTGTAGGGAAACACTAAAGCAAGTGTTAAAAGACAAAAAAGTAAGTCTACGGTGAATAAAGTTGCTCTATGAGCAATAAAATGGGTCTACGCTGAATAAAATGAGTCTACGGGGTATAAAATGAGTCTACGGGGAATAAAGTAAGTCTACGGGGAATAAACTAATCAAGGGAATAAAATGCAATTTTAAGAAAATTGAAATTGCTTTGACGATCTGAACTTCGTTCCTGCGAGTGCTACGGTCTCCTGCTCGATACCGATAGATCTATTTTCGTTTTTTAGCCTTGGGTTTTCACGAAGAACGCATTAAAGCCCTGCAATATCATTTAAGAATATTTAAAATCGTTTCGGCGATCTCAACTTTGTTCCTGCTAGTGCTACGGTCTCCTGCTCGATACCGATCGATCTATTTTCGCTTTTTAGCCTTGGGTTTTCACGGAGGGCACTTTAGAAGCCTATAAAATCGATTTATAAAATCTAAACGGATTTTGGTGATCTGAGCTTTGTTCCTGCGATTGCTACGGGCTTCTGCTCGATACCAATGGATTAATTTTCACTTTTTAGACATGGATCTTCACGGAGGATGCCTTAGAACCCCGTAAAATGATTTAAGGAAATTCTTAATTGATTTGGCGATCTGAACTTTGTTCCTGCGAGTGCTTCGGTCTCCGTCGGACACCGATCGATCTATTTTCGCTTTTTAGCCTTGGGTTTTCACGGAGGGCACTTTAGAAGCCTATAAAATTGATTTAGAAAATCTAAACGGATTTTGGCGATCTGAACTTTGTTCCTGCGAGTGCTACGGGTTCCTGATCGATACCGGTCGATTTATTTTCGCCTTTTAGCCTTGGGTTTACAGGAATAACCCTTTGGAACCCTGTAAAATCATTTAAGAATATTGAAAATTACTTTGGCGTTTTGAACTTTGTTCCAGCGAGTGCAATGTGGTCCGGCTCGGGCCGATCGATTAATTTTCGCTTTTTATACTTGGGTTTTTATGGAAGACGCTTTAGAACCCTGTAAAATTATTTAAGAAAATTTCGAATTGCTTTGGCTATCTGAACTTTGATCTTGCGAGAGTAACGGGATCCTGCTCGATACCGATTGATTTATATTTGTTTTTTAGCATTCGGTTTTCTAGGTGGACACTTCAGAGGCCTATAAAATCAATTTAGAAAATTTAAAATTGTTTTGGAAAAAAATCGATTATCAATCGATCGGTATCGAACAGAAGCCCGTAGCACTACCCTGCTAGAAAATAAAGCATCCATTATGGTCGGTTCATCATCTATTGACCATTTCTGGTGGCCAACTCATGTAGACCAGACATTCAGCATAATTTCACCATAATGGGCTGCGCTCTTTAACTTTGTAACCCCAAAAGTTGCTTTCATGCTTACATACTAGGGGTGTGCGGGTACCCGCATATTCGGGTAACCCGACTTCAAAATTCGACCCGACGGGCTCGGGTCGGGCTCGAGTCGGGCTTCGGGTATCGTTTTTCTCGCACTATCCGAAATTATCGATCTACCCGAAATTTTCGGACCACCCGAAATTTCGGACCACCCGAAATTTTCGGACCACCCGAAATTTTCGGACCGCCCGAACTTATCGAATTATGCAAATTTTCGAACTACCCGAAATTATCGGATTACCCGAAATTTCGGGCTATTCGAAATCACCGAATTACCCGAACTTTTTGTGAATGAATTTAAAGTTATTTTATTTGTCAAAGAATAATTATATAATATATTCTACGACATGAAGAATTCAGCTCATTCGGTCAATTAGGTTCAGAGTTATCGTAAATTGAAAAAAATCAGTTTTTTCTTAATAACTTGAAAACTAATAGAGATATTTTGAAAAACCCGAATCGAGAGCAAAGATTTGTTTATTCTCCATAAAATACACCTTGTCTGACTCAATTATATCAAGTATAACAGTCAAAAATTTCATAAATAATTTTCAAAAATTGAATTTTTTCAATAAAATAAAAGCGAATCTACAGATCTAAAAATAATACTTCTTCAAACACACACTGACACACGAAAAATAACAAAAAATATCACTATTACAAAGCTTCGTCTACGAGGAAGCAATAATTAATAATTTTTTTAGTTGCATATTTAAGATTGGCTTTTGTACTTAATATAAACTTTGAAAGCCAGTGTAAGTTGCAGCAAAGTCATTTGAGAGAGTATTGGATTTTTTTCAGACGATTTAAGTAATGGATTCGCTAATTATGATTATGAAATAACAATAAATGGATGGAAACAAATAATTGGATTTTTTGTTTTGTATCCGAATTGTAGAAACTAAAGCTTCAATTGTTTTTTATAAATTGCTAAGGGTGTTATCAAACTTATTGAATTGATAATATTTATGGATCAAGCGTAAAACCTAACTATTCAGTTATTTAGTAACATTCACAGACATTTAAGAGAAAAAATTTCACTGTAGCATTGTTACTTCACATTCTTCAACGATTCTCTATTTTTTATATCTAAGTCTGATTTTGTTTTAAGAATTTAATAATTAGAAATGAAAAATCATGTTCTAAAGATTATTTAGTTTTATGTAAAATTTATAAATTCTCTCAAAACTTGATTCCAGATTCAGATATTTGAGTTTATTTATTTTTATTTTGATTTTCGTTTACGTTATGGTTTGAATGTATACTTATTTCTATTTTTTTAAGTTATAATAGATTAAAATGATATTTTTTACTCCAAATTTGGCTTCCTTAGAGAATAGTATTTTTATGGAAAAGATTGAAATGGTTAATAAATAAAACTATCTAACCTAAGAAAAAGCAAATAAAATTTATATATATTTATAACAAATGATACAATGTGTTTTAAAATCACAAATCGTTGATACTCCAATTCGCATGAAGGAAAGACAGTAGTTCAACATTATCAGTAAGCAGTTTCGAGCGAGTGTCAGTGACTATATTCCCCGCAGTCGAAAAAGTCTTTCACTCGAGACTTCAGTTCCAACAACACCTAAATAATTTTGCGCTGTTTTCTTTATTAGTGGATATCGATGACCCTGCTGACGCCACCAACTAAAAATGCAGTCCGAAAATGGGATGCAATTTTCTTTAAGGTATCGATCCATTTCCTCTTCTACCATTTTCTCAACGGATGTGGTCTCGGTTTGTGTCAAATTGATTTGCCGTTGCATCATTGTTACCAAGCTACTATCATCATCATGATCTGTTGACACAGAAATATCAAGATTAAAAATATTGAATATTAAATTTTGGAAAAAATTTATAAACTGTTCAAAATCTATTTAGGTATATTGTCAAATTAGATCCAATCTCTTTACAATGACAAATCTGGGTTAAAACTTTTAAATTAACTTTTTGAGTTGTGTATCTATAAAAACAAGTAGGTTGAAGTATTTTCATTTTAAGTTTGGCATGTATGATTCAATTATTATATTTATTATCTACCGTAGAGACCGCAGTTTCTGATCAAGACTTGGTTTATGTTTTTCTTTTTAATAAAAATAATTATTATTCAAAACTATGTTTATAAACTAATGAAATAGGAGATGATAAGTCAGAAATACATAATTGATAATTAAAGATTAAAATTAATATCTATTGTTATACGTGCAAACTTGAAATAAAAAATCAGTTTTAAGTAATTAGAAACTACACAATTCAAAGTTCTAACATTATTTAAACTCATCATAGTTATATGGGCAATTCTCAGAATCTTCGACTTTCTGTGTAACTCTGCATTCTTTACGCTCGAGAATCACTTTTGCTTAAATATCGAAGAGAGCTTGAGTTGTATGTGTATTTTAAAGCATGTAAATGCAAAAACGCATGGTTTCGTACATTATTGAAGTTAAAAGAACCTACAATATTTTAAAAAATTAAGGAAAATCGTTCAAAAAAAGATGTAACTCTCAAATCTCTTGTTTGTTTTTGATCCATCAAATTTGGTGGGTTGATTAAAAATATTTCAATAAGCAATGAAGTTAAAGTATTTGGCGAGTAGAATCGAATGAGCTGTGTCAGAAATGTGTGCTCTAAATAATAAGAAAGTTCTGAAGCCTCAAAGTGGTGTAACTCCATTTTGGACATTTTCATATTTATAACTATTATCTTGCATAACTCTTGGTGCACATCAAAAATTGATATCTGACCAAGAGGGTAATATTCTAGGGCACAAAACAAACAAATCTAGCCATGGTAGAAATATGTGCTACGTTAATAAGATTGTCATAATACACGGTATACTCAACGAGGCAAAACGTGCACCGAAGTAAAAACGCACATTTTCATGAGCACATTGTCAGTTTTTTGAAATTTAGACTAAAAGCAGTTGTGCTCTACTGTTTAATACCTAATTGAAATCACGATTCACTCGCACCCTAGTTTAATTTGCTCTTTAGCCAGATACAGAGCATTAAAAAATAACAAAAAGTCCATCAAAGTGCAATGACACTTAATACTCGCATGTTAACGATTAAAAGACATTCTCAATTTTAATTTTTAATTTTTATTTTTTATTCTAGTTTATTTATTAATTTTTTACAACCCGAACTTATATATGACTAATAATATTATTCTAACCACTTTTATTCTTGTATATTTTTCGTAAAGTTCACATTTTTCGAGAAAGAAATCATGAAGTTTACTATTCATAATTTTTTTCTCCAAATCCTTGCAATAATTTCGATTGAAAAAGCTACTTTGTGCCATTTAATGTTGACTTACAGGCAGTCAGTCCATAGCTTTTTTAATTATCTATCAGTTCAGCTAGATTCGAATTGGGTGACACACCCTTTAAAGCTTCTACGTAAGGAAAACGTGTATACTTTGAAACAGTCCTTAACGTTTTATTTTATTTTTTATATTAGTCGTTATAGTCTTTTAAAAAACGAAAATTAAGCTACGTAAAATATGCAGTTTTAAAGAGCTTACAAAAACCTTTAAAATGAGCACATGCGGGGTTTTTCACGACTTGTAGAAGCCGAGATATAAAACTTTGAAGTTTTGGTAATTTTATTCAAAGGGTGACAAAAGCTATTGAGCGGTAGTGTATGTTGTTACTAAAAAGTATACTTTGCCAAGACAAAAAATTGTTCGAACATAAACCCTGATATATTGAAATTTGTGTCTCAAAATCCAATTGACGAAATATGTTGAAATTTTTTCAGTATTTACCCCTATTATTTTTTATTAACACGATATTTTCAACCAATTTGACCGATTAGTTTCGAAGATATGAGCAATTAAAAACTTCATTAAAAATTTACAACGCTCAATTACTTCGTTAATTACAAATATTTTTAATTCAAAAATATACAAATCGTTGTTACTATAAAGACTACCTTTTTCCAATATTTTAAGCGGATTGAAAGCTTTTTGTGCCCGAAAGCGTTTGCCATAGAAAACGCAACTTTTTCGGTATTTAATTAGTTAATAAAAGTAATTCTCTACCACCATAATCTTTTCAGCTCATTCGGTCAATTAGGTTCAGAGTTATCGTAAATTGAAAAAAATCAGTTTTTTCTTAATAACTTGAAAACTAATAGAGATATTTTGAAAAACCCGAATCGAGAGCAAAGATTTGTTTATTCTCCATAAAATACACCTTGTCTGACTCAATTATATCAAGTATAACAGTCAAAAATTTCATAAATAATTTTCAAAAATTGAATTTTTTCAATAAAATAAAAGCGAATCTACAGATCTAAAAATAATACTTCTTCAAACACACACTGACACACGAAAAATAACAAAAAATATCACTATTACAAAGCTTCGTCTACGAGGAAGCAATAATTAATAATTTTTTTAGTTGCATATTTAAGATTGGCTTTTGTACTTAATATAAACTTTGAAAGCCAGTGTAAGTTGCAGCAAAGTCATTTGAGAGAGTATTGGATTTTTTTCAGACGATTTAAGTAATGGATTCGCTAATTATGATTATGAAATAACAATAAATGGATGGAAACAAATAATTGGATTTTTTGTTTTGTATCCGAATTGTAGAAACTAAAGCTTCAATTGTTTTTTAATAAATTGCTAAGGGTGTTATCAAACTTATTGAATTGATAATATTTATGGATCAAGCGTAAAACCTAACTATTCAGTTATTTAGTAACATTCACAGACATTTAAGAGAAAAAATTTCACTGTAGCATTGTTACTTCACATTCTTCAACGATTCTCTATTTTTTATATCTAAGTCTGATTTTGTTTTAAGAATTTAATAATTAGAAATGAAAAATCATGTTCTAAAGATTATTTAGTTTTATGTAAAATTTATAAATTCTCTCAAAACTTGATTCCAGATTCAGATATTTGAGTTTATTTTATTTTTATTTTGATTTTCGTTTACGTTATGGTTTGAATGTATACTTATTTCTATTTTTTTAAGTTATAATAGATTAAAATGATATTTTTTACTCCAAATTTGGCTTCCTTAGAGAATAGTATTTTTATGGAAAAGATTGAAATGGTTAATAAATAAAAACTATCTAACCTAAGAAAAAGCAAATAAAATTTTATATATATTTATAACAAATGATACAATGTGTTTTAAAATCACAAATCGTTGATACTCCAATTCGCATGAAGGAAAGACAGTAGTTCAACATTATCAGTAAGCAGTTTCGAGCGAGTGTCAGTGACTATATTCCCCGCAGTCGAAAAAAGTCTTTCACTCGAGACTTCAGTTCCAACAACACCTAAATAATTTTGCGCTGTTTTCTTTATTAGTGGATATCGATGACCCTGCTGACGCCACCAACTAAAAATGCAGTCCGAAAATGGGATGCAATTTTCTTTAAGGTATCGATCCATTTCCTCTTCTACCATTTTCTCAACGGATGTGGTCTCGGTTTGTGTCAAATTGATTTGCCGTTGCATCATTGTTACCAAGCTACTATCATCATCATGATCTGTTGACACAGAAATATCAAGATTAAAAATATTGAATATTAAATTTTGGAAAAAATTTATAAACTGTTCAAAATCTATTTAGGTATATTGTCAAATTAGATCCAATCTCTTTACAATGACAAATCTGGGTTAAAACTTTTTAAATTAACTTTTTGAGTTGTGTATCTATAAAAACAAGTAGGTTGAAGTATTTTTCATTTTAAGTTTGGCATGTATGATTCAATTATTATATTTATTATCTACCGTAGAGACCGCAGTTTCTGATCAAGACTTGGTTTATGTTTTTCTTTTAATAAAAATAATTATTATTCAAAACTATGTTTATAAACTAATGAAATAGGAGATGATAAGTCAGAAATACATAATTGATAATTAAAGATTAAAATTAATATCTATTGTTATACGTGCAAACTTGAAATAAAAAATCAGTTTTAAGTAATTAGAAACTACACAATTCAAAGTTCTAACATTATTTAAACTCATCATAGTTATATGGGCAATTCTCAGAATCTTCGACTTTCTGTGTAACTCTGCATTCTTTACGCTCGAGAATCACTTTTGCTTAAATATCGAAGAGAGCTTGAGTTGTATGTGTATTTTAAAGCATGTAAATGCAAAAACGCATGGTTTCGTACATTATTGAAGTTAAAAGAACCTACAATATTTTAAAAAATTAAGGAAAATCGTTCAAAAAAAGATGTAACTCTCAAATCTCTTGTTTGTTTTTGATCCATCAAATTTGGTGGGTTGATTAAAAATATTTCAATAAGCAATGAAGTTAAAGTATTTGGCGAGTAGAATCGAATGAGCTGTGTCAGAAATGTGTGCTCTAAATAATAAGAAAGTTCTGAAGCCTCAAAGTGGTGTAACTCCATTTTGGACATTTTCATATTTATAACTATTATCTTGCATAACTCTTGGTGCACATCAAAAATTGATATCTGACCAAGAGGGTAATATTCTAGGGCACAAAACAAACAAATCTAGCCATGGTAGAAATATGTGCTACGTTAATAAGATTGTCATAATACACGGTATACTCAACGAGGCAAAACGTGCACCGAAGTAAAAACGCACATTTTCATGAGCACATTGTCAGTTTTTTGAAATTTAGACTAAAAGCAGTTGTGCTCTACTGTTTAATACCTAATTGAATCACGATTCACTCGCACCCTAGTTTAATTTGCTCTTTAGCCAGATACAGAGCATTAAAAAATAACAAAAAGTCCATCAAAGTGCAATGACACTTAATACTCGCATGTTAACGATTAAAAGACATTCTCAATTTTAATTTTTAATTTTTATTTTTTATTCTAGTTTATTTATTAATTTTTTACAACCCGAACTTATATATGACTAATAATATTATTCTAACCACTTTTTATTCTTGTATATTTTTTCGTAAAGTTCACATTTTTCGAGAAAGAAATCATGAAGTTTACTATTCATAATTTTTTTCTCCAAATCCTTGCAATAATTTCGATTGAAAAAGCTACTTTGTGCCATTTAATGTTGACTTACAGGCAGTCAGTCCATAGCTTTTTTAATTATCTATCAGTTCAGCTAGATTCGAATTGGGTGACACACCCTTTAAAGCTTCTACGTAAGGAAAACGTGTATACTTGAAACAGTCCTTAACGTTTTATTTTATTTTTTATATTAGTCGTTATAGTCTTTTAAAAAACGAAAATTAAGCTACGTAAATATGCAGTTTTAAAGAGCTTACAAAAACCTTTAAAATGAGCACATGCGGGGTTTTCACGACTTGTAGAAGCCGAGATATAAAACTTTGAAGTTTTGGTAATTTTATTCAAAGGGTGACAAAAGCTATTGAGCGGTAGTGTATGTTGTTACTAAAAAGTATACTTTGCCAAGACAAAAAAATTGTTCGAACATAAACCCTGATATATTGAAATTTGTGTCTCAAAATCCAATTGACGAAATATGTTGAAATTTTTTCAGTATTTACCCCTATTATTTTTTATTAACACGATATTTTCAACCAATTTGACCGATTAGTTTCGAAGATATGAGCAATTAAAAACTTCATTAAAAATTTACAACGCTCAATTACTTCGTTAATTACAAATATTTTTAATTCAAAAATATACAAATCGTTGTTACTATAAAGACTACCTTTTTCCAATATTTTAAGCGGATTGAAAGCTTTTTGTGCCCGAAAGCGTTTGCCATAGAAAACGCAACTTTTCGGTATTTAATTAGTTAATAAAAGTAATTCTCTACCACCATAATCTTTTCAGCTCATTCGGTCAATTAGGTTCAGAGTTATCGTAAATTGAAAAAAATCAGTTTTTTCTTAATAACTTGAAAACTAATAGAGATATTTTGAAAAACCCGAATCGAGAGCAAAGATTTGTTTATTCTCCATAAAATACACCTTGTCTGACTCAATTATATCAAGTATAACAGTCAAAAATTTCATAAATAATTTTCAAAAATTGAATTTTTTCAATAAAATAAAAGCGAATCTACAGATCTAAAAATAATACTTCTTCAAACACACACTGACACACGAAAAATAACAAAAAATATCACTATTACAAAGCTTCGTCTACGAGGAAGCAATAATTAATAATTTTTTTAGTTGCAATATTTAAGATTGGCTTTTGTACTTAATATAAACTTTGAAAGCCAGTGTAAGTTGCAGCAAAGTCATTTGAGAGAGTATTGGATTTTTTTCAGACGATTTAAGTAATGGATTCGCTAATTATGATTATGAAATAACAATAAATGGATGGAAACAAATAATTGGATTTTTTGTTTGTATCCGAATTGTAGAACTAAAGCTTCAATTGTTTTTTAATAAATTGCTAAGGGTGTTATCAAACTTATTGAATTGATAATATTTATGGATCAAGCGTAAAACCTAACTATTCAGTTATTTAGTAACATTCACAGACATTTAAGAGAAAAAATTTCACTGTAGCATTGTTACTTCACATTCTTCAACGATTCTCTATTTTTTATATCTAAGTCTGATTTTGTTTTAAAGAATTTAATAATTAGAAATGAAAATCATGTTCTAAAGATTATTTAGTTTATGTAAAATTTATAAATTCTCTCAAAACTTGATTCCAGATTCAGATATTTGAGTTTATTTTATTTTTATTTTGATTTTCGTTTACGTTATGGTTTGAATGTATACTTATTTCTATTTTTTTAAGTTATAATAGATTAAATGATATTTTTTACTCCAAATTTGGCTTCCTTAGAGAATAGTATTTTTATGGAAAGATTGAAATGGTTAATAAATAAAAACTATCTAACCTAAGAAAAAGCAAATAAAATTTTATATATATTATAACAAATGATACAAGTGTTTTAAAATCACAAATCGTTGATACTCCAATTCGCATGAAGGAAAGACAGTAGTTCAACATTATCAGTAAGCAGTTTCGAGCGAGTGTCAGTGACTATATTCCCCGCAGTCGAAAAAGTCTTTCACTCGAGACTTCAGTTCCAACAACACCTAAATAATTTTGCGCTGTTTCTTTATTAGTGGATATCGATGACCCTGCTGACGCCACCAACTAAAAATGCAGTCCGAAAATGGGATGCAATTTTCTTTAAGGTATCGATCCATTTCCTCTTCTACCATTTTCTCAACGGATGTGGTCTCGGTTTGTGTCAAATTGATTTGCCGTTTGCATCATTGTTACCAAGCTACTATCATCATCATGATCTGTTGACACAGAAATATCAAGATTAAAAATATTGAATATTAAATTTTGGAAAAAATTTATAAACTGTTCAAAATCTATTTAGGTATATTGTCAAATTAGATCCAATCTCTTTACAATGCCAAATCTGGGTTAAAACTTTTTAAATTAACTTTTGAGTTGTGTATCTATAAAAACAAGTAGGTTGAAGTATTTTTCATTTTAAGTTTGGCATGTATGATTCAATTATTATATTTATTATCTACCGTAGAGACCGCAGTTTCTGATCAAGACTTGGTTTATGTTTTTCTTTTTAATAAAAATAATTATTATTCAAAACTATGTTTATAAACTAATGAAATAGGAGATGATAAGTCAGAAATACATAATTGATAATTAAAGATTAAATTAATATCTATTGTTATACGTGCAAACTTGAAATAAAAAATCAGTTTTAAGTAATTAGAAAACTACACAATTCAAAGTTCTAACATTATTTAAACTCATCATAGTTATATGGGCAATTCTCAGAATCTTCGACTTTCTGTGTAACTCTGCATTCTTTACGCTCGAGAATCACTTTTGCTTAAATATCGAAGAGAGCTTGAGTGTAGGTGTATTTTAAAGCATGTAAATGCAAAAACGCATGGTTCGTACATTATTGAAGTTAAAAGAACCTACAATATTTTAAAAAATTAAGAAAATCGTTCAAAAAAAGATGTAACTCTCAAATCTCTTGTTTGTTTTTGATCCATCAAATTGGTGGGTTGATTAAAAATATTTCAATAAGCAATGAAGTTAAAGTATTTGGCGAGTAGAATCGAATGAGCTGTGTCAGAAATGTTGTGCTCTAAATAATAAGAAAGTTCTGAAGCCTCAAAGTGGTGTAACTCCATTTTGGACATTTTCATATTTATAACTATTATCTTGCATAACTCTTGGTGCACATCAAAAATTGATATCTGACCAAGAGGGTAATATTCTAGGGCACAAAACAAACAAATCTAGCCATGGTAGAAATATGTGCTACGTTAATAAGATTGTCATAATACACGGTATACTCAACGAGGCAAAACGTGCACCGAAGTAAAAACGCACATTTTCATAAGCGGATTGAAAGCTTTTTGTGCCCGAAAGCGTTTGCCATAGAAAACGCAACTTTTTCGGTATTTAATTTAGTTAATAAAAGTAATTCTCTACCACCATAATCTTTTCAGCTCATTCGGTCAATTAGGTTCAGAGTTATCGCTAAATTGAAAAAAATCAGTTTTTTCTTAATAACTTGAAAACTAATAGAGATATTTTGAAAAACCCGAATCGAGAGCAAAGATTTGTTTATTCTCCATAAAAATACACCTTGTCTGACTCAATTATATCAAGTATAACAGTCAAAATTTCATAATAATTTTCAAAAATTGAATTTTTTCAATAAAATAAAAGCGAATCTACAGATCTAAAAATAATACTTCTTCAAACACACACTGACACACGAAAAATAACAAAAAATATCACTATTACAAGCTTCGTCTACGAGGAAGCAATAATTAATAATTTTTTTAGTTGCATATTTAAGATTGGCTTTTGTACTTAATATAAACTTTGAAAGCAGTGTAAGTTGCAGCAAAGTCATTTGAGAGAGTATTGGATTTTTTTTCAGCCGATTTAAGTAATGGATTCGCTAATTATGATTATGAAATAACAATAAATGGATGGAAACAAATAATTGGATTTTTTGTTTTGTATCCGAATTGTAGAAACTAAAGCTTCAATTGTTTTTAATAAATTGCTAAGGGTGTTATCAAACTTATTGAATTGATAATATTTATGGATCAAGCGTAAAACCTAACTATTCAGTTATTTAGTAACATTCACAGACATTTAAGAGAAAAAATTTCCACTGTAGCATTGTTACTTCACATTCTTCAACGATTCTCTATTTTTTATATCTAAGTCTGATTTTGTTTTAAGAATTTATAATTAGAAAATGAAAATCATGTTCTAAAGATTATTTAGTTTTATGTAAAATTTATAACTTCTCTCAAAAACTTGATTCCAGATTCAGATATTTGAGTTTATTTTATTTTATTTTGATTTTCGTTTACGTATGGTTTGAATGTATACTTATTTCTATTTTTTTAAGTTATAATAGATTAAAATGATATTTTTTACTCCAAATTTGGCTTCCTTAGAGAATAGTATTTTTCTGGAAAAGATTGAAATGGTTATAAATAAAAACTATCTAACCTAAGAAAAAGCAAATAAAATTTTATATATATTTATAACAAATGATACAATGTGTTTTCTAAAATCACAAATCGTGATACTCCAATTCGCATGAAGGAAAGACAGTAGTTCAACATTATCACGTAAGCAGTTTCGAGCGAGTGTCAGTGACTATATTCCCCGCAGTCGAAAAAAGTCTTTCACTCGAGACTTCAGTTCCAACAACACCTAAATAATTTTGCGCTGTTTTCTTTATTAGTGGATATCGATGACCCTGCTGACGCCACCAACTAAAAATGCAGTCCGAAAATGGGATGCAATTTTCTTTAAGGTATCGATCCATTTCCCTCTTCTACCATTTTCTCAACGGATGTGGTCTCGGTTTGTGTCAAATTGATTTGCCGTTGCATCATTGTTACCAAGCTACTATCATCATCATGATCTGTTGACACAGAAATATCAAGATTAAAAATATTGAATATTAAATTTTGGAAAAAATTTATAAACTGTTCAAAATCTATTTAGGTATATTGTCAAATTAGATCCAATCTCTTTACAATGACAAATCTGGGTTAAAACTTTTTAAATTAACTTTTTGAGTTGTGTATCTATAAAAACAAGTAGGTTGAAGTATTTTTCATTTTAAGTTTGGCATGTATGATTCAATTATTATATTTATTATCTACCGTAGAGACCGCAGTTTCTGATCAAGACTTGGTTTATGTTTTTCTTTTTAATAAAAATAATTATTATTTCAAACTATGTTTATAAACTAATGAAATAGGAGATGATAAGTCAGAAATACATAATTGATAATTAAAGATTAAAATTAATATCTATTGTTATAGTGCAAACTTGAAATAAAAATCAGTTTTAAGTAATTAGAAACTACACAATTCAAAGTTCTAACATTATTTAAACTCATCATAGTTATATGGGCAATTCTCAGAATCTTCGACTTTCTGTGTAACTCTGCATTCTTTACGCTCGAGAATCACTTTTGCTTAAATATCGAAGAGAGCTTGAGTTGTATGTGTATTTTAAAGCATGTAAATGCAAAAACGCATGGTTTCGTACATTATGAAGTTAAAGAACCTACAATATTTTAAAAAATTAAGGAAAATCGTTCAAAAAAAGATGTAACTCTCAAATCTCTTGTTTGTTTTTGATCCATCAAATTTGGTGGGTGATTAAAAATATTTCAATAAGCAATGAAGTTAAAGTATTTGGCGAGTAGAATCGAATGAGCTGTGTCAGAAATGTGTGCTCTAAATAATAAGAAAGTTCTGAAGCCTCAAAGTGGTGTAACTCCATTTTGGACATTTTCATATTTATAACTATTATCTTGCATAACTCTTGGTGCACATCAAAATTGATATCTGACCAAGAGGGTAATATTCTAGGGCACAAAACAAACAAATCTAGCCATGGTAGAAATATGTGCTACGTTAATAAGATTGTCATAATACACGGTATACTCAACGAGGCAAAACGTGCACCGAAGTAAAACGCACATTTTCATGAGCACATTGTCAGTTTTTGAAATTTAGACTAAAAGCAGTTGTGCTCTACTGTTTAATACCTAATTGAATCACGATTCACTCGCACCCTAGTTTAATTTGCTCTTTAGCCAGATACAGAGCATTAAAAATAACAAAAAGTCCATCAAAGTGCAATGACACTTAATACTCGCATGTTAACGATTAAAAGACATTCTCAATTTTAATTTTTAATTTTTATTTTTTATTCTAGTTTATTTATTAATTTTTTACAACCCGAACTTATATATGACTAATAATATTATTCTAACCACTTTTTATTCTTGTATATTTTTTCGTAAAGTTCACATTTTTCGAGAAAGAAATCATGAAGTTTACTATTCATAATTTTTTTTCTCCAAATCCTTGCAATAATTTCGATTGAAAAAGCTACTTTGTGCCATTTAATGTTGACTTACAGGCAGTCAGTCCATAGCTTTTTTAATTATCTATCAGTTCAGCTAGATTCGAATTGGGTGACACACCCTTTAAAGCTTCTACGTAAGGAAAACGTGTATACTTTGAAACAGTCCTTAACGTTTATTTTATTTTTTATATTAGTCGTTATAGTCTTTTAAAAAACGAAAATTAAGCTACGTAAAATATGCAGTTTTAAAGAGCTTACAAAAACCTTTAAAATGAGCACATGCGGGGTTTTTTCACGACTTGTAGAAGCCGAGATATAAAACTTTGAAGTTTTGGTAATTTTATTCAAAGGGTGACAAAAGCTATTGAGCGGTAGTGTATGTTGTTACTAAAAAGTATACTTTGCCAAGACAAAAATTGTTCGAACATAAACCCTGATATATTGAAATTTGTGTCTCAAAATCCAATTGACGAAATATGTTGAAATTTTTTCAGTATTTACCCCTATTATTTTTTATTAACACGATATTTTCAACCAATTTGACCGATTAGTTTCGAAGATATGAGCAATTAAAAACTTCATTAAAAATTTACAACGCTCAATTACTTCGTTAATTACAAATATTTTTAATTCAAAATATACAAATCGTTGTTACTATAAAGACTACCTTTTTCCAATATTTTAAGCGGATTGAAAGCTTTTTGTGCCCGAAAGCGTTTGCCATAGAAAACGCAACTTTTTCGGTATTTAATTAGTTAATAAAAGTAATTCTCTACCACCATAATCTTTTCAGCTCATTCGGTCAATTAGGTTCAGAGTTATCGTAAATTGAAAAAAATCAGTTTTTTCTTAATAACTTGAAAACTAATAGAGATATTTTGAAAAACCCGAATCGAGAGCAAAGATTTGTTTATTCTCCATAAAATACACCTTGTCTGACTCAATTATATCAAGTATAACAGTCAAAAATTTCATAAATAATTTTCAAAAATTGAATTTTTTCAATAAAATAAAAGCGAATCTACAGATCTAAAAATAATACTTCTTCAAACACACACTGACACACGAAAAATAACAAAAAATATCACTATTACAAAGCTTCGTCTACGAGGAAGCAATAATTAATAATTTTTTTAGTTGCATATTTAAGATTGGCTTTTGTACTTAATATAAACTTTGAAAGCCAGTGTAAGTTGCAGCAAAGTCATTTGAGAGAGTATTGGATTTTTTTCAGACGATTTAAGTAATGGATTCGCTAATTATGATTATGAAATAACAATAAATGGATGGAAACAAATAATTGGATTTTTTGTTTTGTATCCGAATTGTAGAAACTAAAGCTTCAATTGTTTTTTAATAAATTGCTAAGGGTGTTATCAAACTTATTGAATTGATAATATTTATGGATCAAGCGTAAAACCTAACTATTCAGTTATTTAGTAACATTCACAGACATTTAAGAGAAAAAATTTCACTGTAGCATTGTTACTTCACATTCTTCAACGATTCTCTATTTTTTATATCTAAGTCTGATTTTGTTTTAAGAATTTAATAATTAGAAATGAAAAATCATGTTCTAAAGATTATTTAGTTTTATGTAAAATTTATAAATTCTCTCAAAACTTGATTCCAGATTCAGATATTTGAGTTTATTTTATTTTTATTTTGATTTTCGTTTACGTTATGGTTTGAATGTATACTTATTTCTATTTTTTTAAGTTATAATAGATTAAAATGATATTTTTTACTCCAAATTTGGCTTCCTTAGAGAATAGTATTTTTATGGAAAAGATTGAAATGGTTAATAAATAAAAACTATCTAACCTAAGAAAAAGCAAATAAAATTTTATATATATTTATAACAAATGATACAATGTGTTTTAAAATCACAAATCGTTGATACTCCAATTCGCATGAAGGAAAGACAGTAGTTCAACATTATCAGTAAGCAGTTTCGAGCGAGTGTCAGTGACTATATTCCCCGCAGTCGAAAAAAGTCTTTCACTCGAGACTTCAGTTCCAACAACACCTAAATAATTTTGCGCTGTTTTCTTTATTAGTGGATATCGATGACCCTGCTGACGCCACCAACTAAAAATGCAGTCCGAAAATGGGATGCAATTTTCTTTAAGGTATCGATCCATTTCCTCTTCTACCATTTTCTCAACGGATGTGGTCTCGGTTTGTGTCAAATTGATTTGCCGTTGCATCATTGTTACCAAGCTACTATCATCATCATGATCTGTTGACACAGAAATATCAAGATTAAAAATATTGAATATTAAATTTTGGAAAAAATTTATAAACTGTTCAAAATCTATTTAGGTATATTGTCAAATTAGATCCAATCTCTTTACAATGACAAATCTGGGTTAAAACTTTTTAAATTAACTTTTTGAGTTGTGTATCTATAAAAACAAGTAGGTTGAAGTATTTTTCATTTTAAGTTTGGCATGTATGATTCAATTATTATATTTATTATCTACCGTAGAGACCGCAGTTTCTGATCAAGACTTGGTTTATGTTTTTCTTTTTAATAAAAATAATTATTATTCAAAACTATGTTTATAAACTAATGAAATAGGAGATGATAAGTCAGAAATACATAATTGATAATTAAAGATTAAAATTAATATCTATTGTTATACGTGCAAACTTGAAATAAAAAATCAGTTTTAAGTAATTAGAAACTACACAATTCAAAGTTCTAACATTATTTAAACTCATCATAGTTATATGGGCAATTCTCAGAATCTTCGACTTTCTGTGTAACTCTGCATTCTTTACGCTCGAGAATCACTTTTGCTTAAATATCGAAGAGAGCTTGAGTTGTATGTGTATTTTAAAGCATGTAAATGCAAAAACGCATGGTTTCGTACATTATTGAAGTTAAAAGAACCTACAATATTTTAAAAAATTAAGGAAAATCGTTCAAAAAAAGATGTAACTCTCAAATCTCTTGTTTGTTTTTGATCCATCAAATTTGGTGGGTTGATTAAAAATATTTCAATAAGCAATGAAGTTAAAGTATTTGGCGAGTAGAATCGAATGAGCTGTGTCAGAAATGTGTGCTCTAAATAATAAGAAAGTTCTGAAGCCTCAAAGTGGTGTAACTCCATTTTGGACATTTTCATATTTATAACTATTATCTTGCATAACTCTTGGTGCACATCAAAAATTGATATCTGACCAAGAGGGTAATATTCTAGGGCACAAAACAAACAAATCTAGCCATGGTAGAAATATGTGCTACGTTAATAAGATTGTCATAATACACGGTATACTCAACGAGGCAAAACGTGCACCGAAGTAAAAACGCACATTTTCATGAGCACATTGTCAGTTTTTTGAAATTTAGACTAAAAGCAGTTGTGCTCTACTGTTTAATACCTAATTGAATCACGATTCACTCGCACCCTAGTTTAATTTGCTCTTTAGCCAGATACAGAGCATTAAAAAATAACAAAAAGTCCATCAAAGTGCAATGACACTTAATACTCGCATGTTAACGATTAAAAGACATTCTCAATTTTAATTTTTAATTTTTATTTTTTATTCTAGTTTATTTATTAATTTTTTACAACCCGAACTTATATATGACTAATAATATTATTCTAACCACTTTTTATTCTTGTATATTTTTTCGTAAAGTTCACATTTTTCGAGAAAGAAATCATGAAGTTTACTATTCATAATTTTTTTTCTCCAAAAATATGAATATTACGAAAAAAATTTCAAGAATAAAAAGTGCTTAAAATCGTTCAAGAAATACATACAATTTTTTCGGAAGCATTTGAGTCATTTTTTGATATCCCAAAAATGGTGAAAATTCAAAAAACTTAAAATTGGCTCAAACCCGTGTGGAAAAAATTGTAAATATTATTTGTTCTTAAACTTCTTTTCTAAAGTTAATACTTTAAATAAACGTTAATAACGTTTGGTTAAAACGCTATTACTATGCTTTAAAATGTTGCACCACGTTAGATTCTATCATTTAATAGTTAAAAGAACAAACTCTCAAAATTTCAAGCATGTGCTCAAAGTTTGAAAAAAAAATTTTTTTTCGAAAAAAGGTCGAAGTATGTGAGAATTGCCCATATACCAACTACATGTCACTGAATTTTCTGTATTTGTACCGTCTTTCCAGTACATTTCATGTTGTAGTAAGGGAAATAGATACGCAATTGACGCGAATATTATAACAGAAATTCAGTCTTAGGATTTACCCGTTTTTGAACTAGTTGATAATTCAGATTTAGATGAGTCGTTACTGTCATTATCTTTCCTTTTTTGGGTAACATTACGCAACTCCGCTTTAAAAACGTTCCTACAGCGATTGTTCTCATTATCATCTACAATCAATTTGTCTTTGTAGTGCGGATTCACCATCATGGAAATTACGA
Organism: Theocolax elegans; assembly: GCA_026168455.1. NCBI lineage: Eukaryota > Metazoa > Arthropoda > Insecta > Hymenoptera > Cerocephalidae > Theocolax > Theocolax elegans. Next base: position 74,714,909 of record CM047430.1, on the reverse strand, counting down.
CAAAGTCCAGTTTTATATAAGTATCTAGACGTATCTGGAAATAAAAAAATTGTTAATTTACTAAAACTTACAATAATATTATAAAAGTATGATTTTACCTTCATGCAATGAAGTAAAGTTACTACATGATTTTTAAATACGTCATCGTCACTGTGTTTCACTTTAACCTCCAAACTGCGTCGAATAGTGTAAATAATGGGGATGATAAGCGAAGCTGTCGAGTACGTCTCTCTACTCATCAACAAAGTTGCTTCCTTTAAAGGGCAAAATATTTCAACATACTTTTCCATTATCACCCACTCTTCGGATGACAATGATCGAATAAGCTTTTTTAAGTCCCTCAATACCATTTCTACAGCTATCCGATGTTCAAGTAAACGCTTAAACATGTCATACTGAGAGTTCCAACGTACTTCTGTATGTTGAATAAGTTGCGTTGGATTTTTTTCTGGATTCACTTGAAGTTGGTATTTTTCAAAACGCTCTCTAGCAACTGTTGATTTAGAAAAAAACGTAACAATGCTACTTGCTTTTTGGCTTGCCACTTTTATATCCACAAATTCCTTTTTGCAATCTTTCACAGTTAATTGAAGGGAATGAGCGAAGCAAGATAGCCAAGTCCATTCTTTAACACTTGCAATTGACTTAGTCATATTTTTAGCATTGTCTGTCACCCAAATTACTTTTTTCTCAGTTAGATCGAGATTCCATTCTGTTAGTATATCTTTAAAAAAAGATTTTATTTTCTTTGTATATCAATGCCGGTAAATAAAGTATATTAAATATAATAATGAGTAATAAATATTAAGAATTCGATTGAATTATGTGTTCTAGTATACTCTTTGCTTCATATACTTTAGGAAATAATTGAAACATAATTTATATATTACATTTCAGTGTCTTGTGTTTACATGAAATCTAATATAAAATTATAAATTTTAATTGTTCTCACACTAAAAGAACTTTTTATTTGTAATTAACATTAAAATCATCAATAAAATTACAATAAATGTTTTATTTACTTCAGTAAAATAATGTATTTAATGTGTTATAAATTCATTCAATCACTATTATACTTTGCACAGTAAAAATCGAATAAGTAGAAAAATAATGAATATATCAATGATTTATTTATCATAAATATATGTAGAACAGTTACAAGTGTAGGCACATACATGCACAAAAATAAACGAACATGCGAAACAATTTTAATTCTTAAATGGTAAGTGAAGACTCTTATAATAAAAACGATAAAATCTATTGTATTTTAGTAAAGTATTAAAAAAAGCTTATGTAATAATTTATATTGTTAAATAAAAATTGTACAAGTAAATAATATAAGCAACTACTTGAATCACTAAATTAATAAACCAGATTTAATTAATACGGCAATAAAATTATTTAAAGGCAACATCACTTTTAATAGGATAATTATGATCGGTCTGCAATAAATAGTTTTTTACTTTTTCGATATATTTACAATAAAAGTTCCTGAAAGATTTATATTTACAAATCAAGTAAAAAAAAAAAACAAAATGAATTTATTACAATGAATTTCTAAAGAAAATCACAATTATTTTTATTATTATCTTGATGTTACTGTAATTGATTAATATCAATAATATCAATATTTTTTATCTACGTGACTATGATAATATACAGGACTCCTAAAATATACACAATTTGCAAAGAATTCACTACTTATACATATCGAAAAACCTCTAGTAGATAACGTTATTATCACACAATATTGGTATGCGCATATCCTTGCCGTTTTTAACTATTTCTATTACTACAAGAAAAATAGAAGTGATCTGGGTCATAAATATAGTTAAATTTCACTTTTACCTACGCTATATACCGAGCATGGATACGATATGTGTGCGCGAAACAAGCGATTAATTTTTGTAAATAATATATATTTATAAATATTTGTCTGCACGCATCAGTATAATATGGTATACTATAACGATAAATATTCTGATTCGAGTTTGTCGTACGAGCAAAGCAAGGGTGAGCGGATCATTAATTTACTATTAGATCTATCATGATAAGAACTATAATCAACTAAAATTTATGGTTTCAGTAAAAATAGAATCGACAAATGTATTTATTGATAAATGCGATAAGCAGTTGACTTGGAAAACTTACTAAACATAATAATTTGAATGTATTTACTTATTAACTAACTTTATCAACTAATTTTATTATTTATGCCATTTTAACTTATTAGTAACAAATGGGATATAAGTTGAAAATATAAAAACAATACATGCAGAATAATAACATGAAAATTACATAAAAAAATCAATATACTAGGAGTGCGAAACATCATGCTTCACATAAACAATACTTTTGTATATTTCGCACAGGTAGAAAATATTTGAAATGGCTGTTTTTGCACAACAAGCACGAAAAGATGTGTTTCACGCACAGAGTTTTTTTAATAAAGTACACGACTGAATCTCATGATATAATCTTTTAATCTTATTACCTTTAAAAAATTCAGCCAAATGTTCTGCTGTATGAGATCCAGATAAGTACCGGATATTCAAAACTTTATTTCGTACTTGGAAATTGGCATTCACATAATGTATTGTGATGGACATAAAACTTTTAACTGCTCGTGAAGTCCAACCGTCCGCTGTAAATGTGACTACATCTACATCTAAATAAAAAGTGACAAATTTAATTACATGATGCTTAGTTTGATGTAGCAATATCATTTAATTATAATTAATTTCTTTAGTGTTATAAACTTTGCTAATCGTTATTGAAGATATAAATAAGCTGAAATAATTAGTTCAACATCGATTTTTTTTACAACAAAAAAGCTATTTTTTAAAAATAAAAACAACATTTGACAATAATTAAATTAAGTATATTTTTTTGACTAAAAATTGCTTATCAAATATTGTTTATTAGAATGTTAAAAAAATTATTTTTTTTTAATAAAAATGAATAAAAAGCAATATATAAATAAGCAATAATTAAAAATCATGAAAGTTAATAATAATACAATTTGTTTTTTTCCAAATTTTAACCCAGGCTTTATGTTTTCACTTAAAATATCAGAAACGTAATTCTAATTTACTTAAATGAAGCATAATTACTAAAAGCATTTACTGTTACACAATATACTACATTACCATACAAGTGTGCGAAACTGGCGATACACGCACGAGTCGCATTTGCCGCCCGAGTGAAGCGAGGGTGGCAATAAGACGAGTGCTTGAATCGTCTGAGCACACTGTTTAGAATGAGAAATACGTTAATGTTATGGAAATTTAAATATATTACATTCCAGTATTTATAAAAATTAAATTAAAATTTTTTACATATAGTATTGAATGTGATATAGAGTAGGGGATCCTTTTTCTTACGGTTACTAGACGAACTATGAAAATTATCTACTGCGCATGCGCGAATTTCGCACACCAGTGCGTGCAAGTGGTATTTCGCACACGCTACACAGGCATTCAAAACAGTGTTTCAAAAAAAATATTTACTGTTACACAAAAACAGATAAAAGCATTGTACGAGGAAGCTACGTGCTAATATCTATTAGCAGCGGTTTTTCATTAAAAACTAGTTTTAAAAAATCACGAACTTCACTTTCAAGTCGCATAAAGCAATTCTAAAACATAGGTGTTTGAATAAAGGTATAACAAGAATTTCTAACTCAAATTTTTATTAAATTATTCTAACATATCCACTTATTCGAGATTTCTAAAAAGAATCCTATACTCTTTCTTAAAATTTCATCTTTTTCTCAGTATTTTACCTTTTTCTAAATACAATTCATCAAATTATCGGAAAATTTAATAATAAATAATCTTCATTATTGGTCATTACGTGATCTTTCACTTTTTGATAAAGAAAACTTTTGATTTGTTGAAAAATGTTGAAATATGTTTCGTGTGACGTTTACACACGTGCGAAGCGAGGGCGGAAAACCTCACGATACGAGAATGTCTTTCCTACACTTGTACCGTACGTTATTTTTTGATACGAAGTGTGGAAAACTCGGTTTTAAGAATGCATTTTTTGTTGAGCGGGCGGAAAGTCGCACTCACCGCACAAAGTGTTGAAAAAAATATAAATATTTTACCTTTTAATTCATCGATTAGCATAGTATTCAGTTTTTCTCTTTCTTCCATATATATTTGCGGTATATAGTTGCGTGAAAAGGTAGTTCTCGATGGCATTTCGTATCTCGGTTCAATCACATTTATTAAATGTTTGAATCCTTCACTTGCTACCAAATCAAATGGCAATAAATCTTTACATATAACATAAGAAATAGCTTTTGTTATTTGTTGCGCTCTAGGAGATTCATAGTTTAAAGCAATCACAGCTTTTTTTCTGTCAGTATGATTGCCGGTAGTTTTATTTGCTTTTTGTTGATGCAGATTCTCATAATGACGCATCATAGAAGACGTATTTGAATTTTTTGTTTTAAATTCTTGTTTACATATATTGCATTTTGTTCTGTCCTTTCTTATTTTGGTGAAATGTGCCCAAATTGAACTCCTAAGTTTCTTCTCCACAGGTTCCTCATTTTCGCTATCACTTACAGTTGCATTAACTTCAACTGGAGTTTCATGTTGGTTAATTTGAATATTTTGTTTGTCATTTTGTGTATTTATACTATTCAATACACTTGAGGATTCCATAGAAACATCATCCTGATTAAAGTCAATCGGTTCGCTTTTGACATTCATATTGCAAGCCTCTGGGTAAAAGATTCATTTAGTGTATACCAGAAAATATTTACGTATGTTAAGTAAAATTTTCATCCCCCAAGTTTATGATAAATTAATTGAAACTCAAAGTTTTAATACAATAAATTAAAAGGCCTACATAAAATCATTATAAAAATAATGAATTTTTAAAAGTTGAGAGACAAAAATTTTAATTTATTAGTTATTGAGCTAATAGAAATTATGTTTAAGTAGATTTAAATTTGTTAAATAATTATGTGCCCGAAAAATACAATGTTTGATACTGAAACGTTCATGTCAAAGCTGGCAAGTATTCTTCCGCAACTTTATGTCGAATACTTTTTACAAATGACATAAATATAGGTAATTCCATGAATAAGGAAAATAAATGCTGATTAAGTTACTTATAACTATTTCAAAAGTACTTTTGTTTTATATCTCTTCTTAATCAAACAAAAAAACTTTTTTCAATTAAGACAGAGTTTTGAACATCTTTTTTATTCAAACAAGTTTGATTAAAAGAAGAAATAAAACAAAAGTATTCGACTAAAAGTATTCGTCTTTACTATAGTAATACTTTTTTTTAATACTTTGTGAAATTGGTATAAATGACTTAAACGTTTCATTTTATATCTGTTTTGATTTATCACTTTTTTTATTTCATTTTTAAGAATTAGTCGACGTAAAGTTGCGGACGAATACTTGCCCAGCTCTGGTTCATACAAGGATACAATCAATAAATCAAATAAATAAATATGGTTAAATATGTTTTAAGCGTAATTTTAAAATAAATGCTACTTTTAAATACAACTATTTAAAAAGATATATCTGGGCATATGTATATTAAGAACTAGATTCGGTTTCATTCCAGTTAAAATTGTTAGGCTTATTACCATCTATTGTTTTATATCAACTAAATGATTGCTAGATATAGAAATCTAATTAGCGGTGGTTCTTAATATTTTTATAAAAGTAAAAAAGCTATTGCAATTTAAAAACTTTCTAAATTGTTTCAGGTAAATAATGACTTCACATTTCAAATTAATAAGAGTTAAAAATCAATTGATTCAAGTGAAAACTGAGTCACTCAATTTTCACTCCAATAAAGTGATTTTTCACGTTTTTCACTTTTACGAATTTAGACAGATTAACCGAGTTAAATTTAAGACTCATCGACTTAAATATATATCTGTCTATCTTTGTTGAATTTGCTTGTTTGAGCGAAAAGTTATTAAATTTAAAGGAATGAATCAAAAGAAATTTGATATTAATTTTAAATAATTAATTTAATTTATTAATTGTGAGTTATTAGGACATACTTAATTTTAATTTGGGGTTTTTAATATTTCTTAAATGTTTGTTCTCTGATTACGTAAGAACAGCTTAGCCA
>CM047430.1:74684444-74708695 GCA_026168455.1 Theocolax elegans | reverse complement strand
CCTGGTCTCCCGATACTAGTACGTAGTTCGGGCGTGCGCGCCCCATGCGCCATCTCAGCCGTCGTGTCTGCTGAGCACGTGTGACGGTTGAGGTTAGGACGCGCCTAACCTCCCGTCTTTGTTGGCATCAGCAGCGGATACGCAAGGGATCGTGAGACGACCTGGGCTCAGTCCTTGGCTCACGAACCTCTCGGCCGTGGTTCGGTCGTAGTCCTCGTACTACCATCGGGTATCGGTCGCGTCGTTCGTCGGCTCCGTTGCTAAAAACATAACCCATACCGTGGGTATCAATACTTAGTTAAAAGTGCATCGGTTGCACTTCGGTCCGCCTGCGAGGGATCGCTATGCGACGCCGATCGCGACTATCATGATATGAAGATATGAATGCACCTCCGTCTGTATTTAGAAAACTTTCGATTTCTTTCCACGGCCGATTGGATTGAATTCGTATGTATATTTATGTGTAAAAGTAGGCATATAACCGGCCAAAACTCGTTTGCCGGATTGAACATATTCAATTGCATTATTGTGCATAAAAACGCACATATAACCCGCCAAAATGTCGATATTTTCAAAATTTTAGATTTTGCTCGTTTGCCGGGTTGAACCAATTTAAATGCATTGTTTTGCCTAAAAACACACATATAACCCGCCAAAACGTCGAAATTTCAAAATTTTAGATTTTGGTCGTTTGCCGGGTTGAACAAATTCAAATGTGTTTTTGTGCCTAAAAACCACACATGTAACCCGCCTAAACGTCGGTATATTCAAAATTTTAAATTTTGCTCGTTTGCCGGGTTGAACATATTCAAATGCACTTTTGTGCCTAAAAACAAACATATAACCCGCCAATTGTCGAAATTTCAAAATTATCGATTTTGCTCGTTTGCCGGGTTGAGCATATTAAAATGCATTTTAGTGCCTTGAAACATACGTATAACAGGCCAAAACGTCTATATATTGAAAATTTTCGATTTCTTTCCACGGCCGATTGGATTGAATCGTATGTATATTTATGTGTAAAAGTAGGCATATAACCGGCCAAAACTTCTATATTTTGAAAATTTTCGATTTCGTTGCACGGCCGGCTAGATTGATTTCGAATGTATTTTTATGTGTAAATACATGCATATAACGCGCCAAAACGTCGATATATTCAAAATTTTAGATTTTGCTCGTTTGCCGGGTTGAACAAATTCAAATACATTTTTGTGCCCAAAAACACATAAAACCGGCCTAAACGTCTATATATTGAAAATTTTCGATTTCGCTTCTCGGCCGCCTGGATAGAATTGGAATGTGTTTTTATGTGTAAATACATGCATATAACCCGCCAAATGTCGAAATTTCAAAATTTTAGATTTTGCTCGTTTGCCGGGTTGAGCATATTCAAATGCATTTTAGTGCCTTAAAACATACATATAACCGGCCAAAACGTCGATATTTTCAAAATTTTTGATTTTGCACGTGTGCCGGGTTGACCAAATTCAAATGCATTTTTGTGTCTGAAAACACAGTTATAACCGGCCAAAACATCTATATTTTGAAACTTAACGATTTCGTTTCACGGCCGCCTGGATTGAATTGGAATGTGTTTTTATGTGTAAATACATGCATATAACCCGCCAAATGTCGAAATTTTAAAATTTTAGATTTTGCTCGTTTGCCGGGTTGAACATATTCAAATGCATTTTTGTGCCTAAAAACACACATATAATCAGCTATAACGTCGATATTTTTAAAATTTTCGATTTCGTTGCACGGCTGGCTAGATTGATTTCGAATGTATTTTTATGTGTAAATACATGCATATAACGCGCCAAAACGTCTATATATTCAAAATTTTAGATTTTCTCCTTTGCCGGGTTGAACAAATTCAAATACATTTTTATGCGTAAAAACACACACATTACCGGCCAAAACGTCTATATTTTGAAAATTTCCGATTTCGTTTCACGGCCGCCTGGATTGAAATGGAATGTGTTTTTATGTATAAATACATGCATATAACCCGCCAAATGTCGAAATTTTAAAATTTTAGATTTTGCTCGTTTGCCGAGTTGAAGATATTCAAATGCATTTTTGTGTCTAAAAACACACATTTAACCGGCCAAAACGTCTATATTTTGAAAATTTTCGATTTCGTTGCACGCCTGGCTGGATTCTTTTCGAATGTATTTTGATATGTAAAAATATATGTATATAACCCGCCAAAACGTCGATATTTTGAAATTTTTTATTTTGCTCATCTGCCGTGTTGAACAAATTCAAATATATTTTTATGCGTAAAAACACACATATTACCGGCCAAAACGTCTATAATTTGAAAATTTTCGATTTCGTTTCATGACCGCTTGGATTGAATTGGAATGTCTTTTTATGTGTAAATACATGCATATAACCCCCCAAAACGTCAAAATTACAAAATTTTAGATTTTGCTCGATTGCCGAGTTGAAGATATTCAAATGCATTTTTGTGTCTAAAACCACACATTTAACCGGCCAAAACGTCTATATTTTGTAAATTTTCGATTTCGTTGCACGCCTGGCTGGATTCTTTTCGAATGTATTTTGATATGTAAAAATATATGTATATAACCCGCCAAAACGTCGATATTTTCAAAATTTTTGATTTTGCTCGTTTGCCGGGTTGAACAAATTCAAATGCATTTTTATGCCTGAAAACACACATATAACCGGCCAAAACGTCGATATTTTCAGAATTTTTGTTTTTGCTCCTTTGCCGGGTTGAACAAATTCAAATATATTTTTATGCGTAAAAACACATATATTACTGGCCAAAACGGCTATAATTTGAAAATTTTCGATTTCGTTTCACGGCCGCCTGGATTGACTTGGAATGTGTTTTTATGTGTAAATACATGCATATAACCCGCCAAAATCGAAATTTCAATATTTTAGATTTTGCTCGTTTGCCGGGTTGAACAAATTCAAATACATTTTTGTGCCTAAAAACACATACATCCGGCCTAAACGTCTATATATTGAAAATATTCGATTCTGTTTCATGGCCGCCTGGATTGAATTGGAATGTGTTTTTATGTGTAAATACATGCATATAACACGCCAAAAGGGCGAAATTTTAAAATTTTAGATTTTGCTCGTTTGCCGGGTTGAACGAATTCAAATGCATTTTTGTGCCTAAAAACACAAATATAACCCGCCAAAACGTCGAAATTGCAAAATTTTAGATATTGCTCGTTTGCAGGATTGAACATATTCAAATGCATTTTTGTACCTATAAACCACAGATATAACCCGCCAAAACGTCGTTATATTCAAAATTTTAGATTTTGCTCCTGTGCCGGGTTGAACAAATTCAAATGCTTTTATATGCGTAAAAACACACATATTACCGGCCAAAACGGCTATATTTTGAAAATTTTGGATTTCCTTTCACGGCCGCATGGATTGAATTGGAATGCGTTTTATGTGTAAATACATGCATATAACCCGCCAAATGTCGAAATTTCAAAATTTTAGATTTTGCTCGTTTGCCGGGTTGAGCATATTCAACTGCATTTTAGTGCCTTAAAACATACATATAACCGGCCAAAACGTCGATATTTTCAAAATTTTTGATTTTGTTCGTTTTCCGGGTTGAACAAATTCAAATGCATTTTTATGCCTGAAAACACACATGTAACCCGCTCAAACGTCATTTTTTCGAAATTTTAGATTTTACTCGTTTGCCGGGTTGAACAAATTCAAATATATTTTTATGCATGAAAACACACATATTACCGGCCAAAACGTCTATAATTTGAAAATTTTCGATTTCGTTTCATGACCGCTTGGATTGAATTGGAATGTCTTTTTATGTGTAAATACATGCATATAACCCCCCAAAACGTCAAAATTACAAAATTTTAGATTTTGCTCGATTGCCGGATTGAACATATTCAAATGCATTTTTGTGCCTGAAAACACACATATAACCCGCCAAGTTTCGAAATTTCAAAATTTTAGATTGTGCTCGTTTGCCGGATTGAGCATATTCAAATGCATTTTTATGCGTAAAAACACACATATAAGCGGCCAAAACGACGATATATTCAAAATTTTAGATTTTGCTCGTGTGCTGGGTTGAACATATTCAAATGCCTTTTTGTGCCTAAAAACACACATATAACCCGCCAAATGTCGAAATTGCAAAATTTTAGATTTTGCTCCTTTGCCGGGTTGAGCATATTCAAATGCATTTTTAAGCGTAAAAACACACATATAAACGGCCATAACGACGAGATTTTCAGAGTTTTTGATTTTGCTCTTCGCCTGGTTGAATACAATCAAGTGCATTTTTATGCGTAAAAACACACATATAAAGGCCAAAACGTCGATATTTTCAGAATTTTTGATTATGCTCCTTTGCCGGGTTGAACAAATACAAATGGGGCATTCTTTGTGACCGTTACCCCCCTGCTGCTCATTTTTGTTTCGACCTAAAAATTTTCAAAAAAATATGAAAATTTGTAAAAAAGCCACAGCTATTCGATGCCGTGTGGCAAAAATATCTCATTTAATCAGATCATCCTGAAAATCGTGAAATACCAAAAACATTCATGAATAAGGTATGTTAACGATATTTCACTCGTGTTATATGAGCGTTAATTAATGAGTTAAGGCCATTTTTACGCCCAGACATCATAAATATGTTTTTATGGTATAGCTGAGAACAAAACTGAGTCAGTTAGATCAGCGAGGTTAAAGTCAAGGTCGTTTTAAGGTCAAAATCACAAAAATGCATTTAAGTGAAAACAAATATTATCTTTGCACGTTTTTGGGGTCGCTGAGTACGAATCCGATATTAATTTGACTCCAAAGGGTCAGGAACAAGATCACGATCATAAAAACTACTAAAATTACAGAATCCATTATATCCAAACTTTTGTAACGGTTGTAAGTTGAAATAGGTAGTTACAATGCAAATATTGCATTTGAATTTCACCTTTGACATTAGCCGAACCCGGGATGCACCGTCGAGGAGGTTGTCAAAAGGATTTAGCATCCCATGAGTTTTTATTTGTTTTTTTTTTTAAATTTTTTAATTTTTTTTACATTTATTATTTTATAATTTTTTTACATTATTTATTTTTTAATTTTTTGACGGTTTAATATTTTCTAAATTTATTTTTTAAAACCTTCATATGAAAATATCGATTTCTCACAATGTTGAGAGTACCTCTTAATCAACATTTCGGTTTTATTAATGGGTATAAAACAATGCTTATTCATAATTTGTGGTACTGGTGGAGCGGCAGCAAATCTGCGGTTCAAAAATCTTTTGGTCTTTTCGTGATCTTTATCAGTATAAGACAATACTTGAATGGTCGTAAAGTTTTTTTTGGACCAATCAATAAGTTTTTTAAATGAAATTATGGCTTCACTTGGTTTACACAGAAGACTAGCTCGTGTAGCTTCTCTTTTATACACTGCCCCTATGCCATCTGAGGGTCCCTTACCATGGGCTGTAGCATGAAAGTGCCATTCCGCGGCAACACCAAAATCCTCTTCATGATACATGAGGTTCATCATTTGATATTTATTTTTAAAATGTTGCTTAGCTCCATCACTAAAGTAAATAACCTTGTTCAATTTAGGATTAATTTTTTTCAATTCAGTAATCAGTAACTTCTGTGCCATGTATACAGCTGCTGTGTCATGAACTGTACTATTTGATAGAAAAATAAAACTTTTGTGATCAATTCTTGACCCATTTTTAAAATAACATACTATAGGAAAAATTGTACATTGACTATTATTAAAATGAAAACCTTGAGTTGTATCCTGTACAATGTACTTGTAATTTTCGGAAAAATCTAATATTAGAAGAAACTTATTTTCTTTCAAGTTTTCTTTTATTTCAAGATAGAATTGAGATTGTTTTTTTGCAATAAAAGAATGAGGTTTTAATTTGATTAACATTTCACAAAATTCATCAACATATTCAGATGAAGGGAGAATTTGCGTTTTAAGAGTTGATCTGTCAGTAGTTACCCATGCACTATATTGCACTTTATCAATATTTTTTTTATCTAAGAGTTCATTCAAATATTGTTGAAGCCGATTAATACCTGGGCACTTTGAGCATTCACCATGAAAACAATGTGCATTAGAATTTTGACACACGATTTGACTTAAGCAATCTTTGTAATCCTGTAAAACAACATCAGAATCCTTAGTAAGATTTTTTAAATCTACAGAGTCAATCATTAATTTGCAGTTCTGATGGATCGTACATACACAAACTGAATGTGTACCGCTCGCTCCAGCAAGTATGCAGTGCTTTGGTCGCAGTTGAGCAAATTTACTAAAACTAACTGGATAGTCAGGATGTAGTTTGTTGTACATTTCATAAAGTCCTCTTAAATCTGAAAGAAGAAGTCGTTTTTGAATCAACTTTTTACCGTCATCCGTTTTCACAGAAACTACATCTTTCATACCTGGCATGATTCTGCTATACTCGTCACTGTTGTAAAATTCTACTATCTTTAAGACAGTTTCTTCTGGTAATGTCTTGCCACTCTTGAAAGTTGTATCTGGCAAAACGCCTTTAGATGATTTTAGCTCTTTAGCTTTTTTAGCAAACTGCTTTGAACATTTGATTTCTTTACTAATTTTGTTAAGACTCCAGGCATCTGGTACTATTGTCAAAATCTTTAATCTTAAAGGGTCATTAATTTCAAGACTGGAGAACTTTTCTTTTATTCCCATCAACATATCTTCCAACTCTATTTCTCTTTGAGATTTGATGTTGGATTCCAATTTACTAGAGCTAGAAGATAATGTAGATGCAAGAGAAGATCTAGAAACATCCATATCAATAATTTGATCATGACTTGAGTTTTCCGAATTTTCATTTCTTCGAGGGCGTTTCCTGCATGATACACAAATTTTTGCACTATCTGATAAATCTGGAAATATCCTTTTGAAACTATTCGAAATATGCCGAAGATCATGTCCTTTGTGGCCTGGCAAGTTGTAGGGATTGCAACATCTATCACTATGATGATTGGACATGTTTGAGACTGCACGTTTTAAACTACTAAAAATTGTGAAATTTAAGATAGAATTTTCTATCTTAAATGACAAAGCCAATACTAAATACAAGCTTCAATACGCAATATTTTAACTGAAAGTGTTGCTTTACAAAGAGACAGGTAAAAGTAATGAAACTAGTAAAAATAATATATTAAGATTAGTTAATAGTAGCGTTTAAAAACTGCAAAAAAAATGACTGTACGAGAATCTATTCAGAGAATGAAGATGAAAAGCACTATTTGGAAATGCTTTAAAAAATTGTTAAAATTATTAAGAAAAACTATCAAAAAATAATCTTGGAAAAATTGTATTAGTGTTAGTGTGTTTTCTTTCTTTTTCCTTCTATCACCTTCTTTTCAATCTCTTCTTTTATCGGCTGTTTCTTAACTTCTTCTTTTTTTTTCTTTTTGTTGCACTGATTCCTGTATCTGCTCTTTCTTTTTTTCTACGAATTCTCACTCTTCTCTTTTTTCACTTTTTTTTTACTTCTGTAGTCACTTCAGCATATAACTATCCTCCAGAATATTCGGAAAGTTAGATAACTTTTAATCAACATTTTATGACATCCTGGGAATCGGAGGGTAAATGTTAGAACTTTTTAACAAGCTCCTCAACAGTGCATCCAGGGTTTGGTCAACGTCAAAAGTAAAATTCAGAGACGATATTTGCATTGCTACTTACCTACTTACTTAATTACCTACTTTAACTTTCAGTCCGCAAAAAGTTGAATAAAGTGATTTTAACAATTTTAGTAATTTTACTGATGTTGACATTGAAATGACCTTGAACTGAACCTAAAGAAATTACATTACTCTCGGATTCGTACGCAGTGACCCCAAATTCGTATAGTAGGAGTGGTTGATTCCGCGAAAATATGTTTTTGCGATTTTGACCTTGAAATCACCTTGACCCTTTGGAGTCCAATTAATCTCGGATTCGAACTTAGCGACCTCGAAAACGTATAATAGGAATGGTTTTTTGTTAGAAAATGCTTTTTTTGCGACTTTGACCTTGAAATAACCTAGCCCTTGACCTTTTGGATTCAAATTAATATCGGATTTGTACTCAGCGACCCCAAAAACGTGCAGATATAATATTTGTTTTCACTTAAATGCATTTTTGTGATTTTGACCTTAAAACGACCTTGACTTTAACCTCGCTGATCTAACTGACTCAGTTTTGTTCTCAGCTATACCATAAAGACATATTTATGATGTCTGGGCGTAAAAATGGCCTTAACTCATTAATTAACGCTCATATAACACGAGTGAAATATCGTTAACATACCTTATTCATGAATGTTTTTGGTATTTCACGATTTTCAGGATGATCTGATTAAATGAGATATTTTTGCCACACGGCATCGAATAGCTGAGGCTTTTTACAAATTTTCATATTTTTTTGAAAATTTTTAGGTCGAATCAAAAATGGGCAGCAGGGGGGTAACGGTCACAAAGAATGCCCCAAATGCATTTATATGCGTAAAAACACACATATTACCGGCCAAAACGTCTAAAATTTGAAAATTTTCGATTTCGTTTCGCGGACGCCTGGATTGACTTGGAATGTGTTTTTATGTGTAAATACATGCATATAACCCCCCAAAACGTCAAAATTACAAAATTTTAGATTTTGCTCGATTGCCGGATTGAACATATTCAAATGCATTTATATGCGAAAAAACACACATATTACCGGCCAAAACGTCTATAATTTGAAAATTTACGATTTCGTTTCACGGCCGCCTAGATTGACTTGGAATGTGTTTTTATGTGTAAATACATGCATATAACGCGCCAAATGTCGAAATTTCAAAATTTTAGATTTTGCTCGATTGCCGGATTGAACATATTCAAATGCATTTTTGTGCCTAAAATACACATATAACCGGCCAAAAAATCGATATTTTCAAAATTGTTGATTTTGGTCGTGTGCCGGGTTGATCAAATTCAAAAGCATTTTTGTGCCTAAAAACACACATATACCCGGCCAAAAGGTCTATATGTTGAAAATAATCGAGCTCTTTGCACGGCCGGCTGGATTGAATTCAAATGTATTTTTATGTATAAACACATGTATATAACCCAGCAAAACGTCAAAATTTCAAAATTTTAGATGTTGCTCGTTTGCCGGGTTGAACACATAAAAATGCATTTTCGTGCCTAAATCACACATATAACAAGCCAAAACGTCAATATTTTGAAATTTGTGATTTTGCTCATTTGCCGGGTTGAACAAATTCAAATATATTTTTATGCGTAAAAACACACATATTACCGGCCAAAACGTCTATAATTTGAAAATTTTCGATTTCGTTTCATGACCGCTTGGATTGAATTGGAATGTGTTTTTATGTGTAAATACATGCATATAACCCGCCAAAAGGTCGAAATTTCAAAATTTTAGATGGTGCTCGTTTGCCAAGGTTGAACATATTCAAATGCATTTTTGTGCCTGAAAACACACATATAACCCGCCAAATTTCGAAATTTCAAAATTATAGATTTTGCTCGTTTGCCGGGCTGAACATATTCAAATGCATTTTTGTGCCTAAGAACCGCACATATAACCCGCAAAAACGTCGATATATTCAAAATTTTAGATTTTGCTCGATTGCCGGATTGAACATATTCAAATGCATTTTTGTGCCTAAAAACACACATATAACCCGCCAAATGTCGAAAAATCAAAATTTTAGATTTTGGTCGATTGCCGGATTGAACATATTCAAATGCATTTTTGTGCCTAAAAACACACATATAACCCGCCAAATGTCGAAAAATCAAAATTTTAGATTTTGGTCGATTGCCGGGTTGAACATATTCAAATGCATTTTTGTGCCTAAAAACACACATATAACCCGCCAAATGTCGAAATTTCAAAATTTTTGATTTTGCTCCGTTGCCGGGTTGAGCATATTCAAATGCATTTTATGCGTAAAAACACACATATAAACGGCCAAAACGACGAGATTTTCAGAGTTTTTGATTTTGCTCCTCGCCTGGTTGAACAAAGTCAAGTGCATTTTTATGCGTAAAAACACACATATAAACGGCCAAAACGTCGATATTTTCAGAGTTTTTGATTATGCTCCTTTGCCGGGTTGAACAAATACAAATGCATTTATATGCGTAAAAACACACATATTACCGGCCAACACGTCTATAATTTGAAAATATTCGATTTCGTTTCACGGCCGCCTGGATTGACTTGGAATGTGTTTTTATGTGTAAATACATGCATATAACCCGCCAAATGTCGAAATTTCAGAATTTCAGATTTCGCTCGATTGCCGGATTGAACAAATTCAAACTTATATGCGTAAAAACACACATATTACCGGCCAAAACGGCTATAATTTGAAAATTTTCCATTTCGTTTCACGGCCGCCTGGATAGACTTGGAATGTGTTTTTATGTGTAAATACATGCATATAACCCGCCAAATGTCGAAATTTCAAAATTTTCGATTTTGCTCGTTTGCCGGGCTGAACAAATTCAAATGCATTTTTGTGCCTAAAAACACACATATAACCGGCCAAAACGTCTATATTTAGAATACTCTCGATTTCTTTCAACGGCCGATTGGATTGAATTCGTATGTATATTTATGTGTAAAAGTAGGCATATAACCGGCCAAAACGTCGATATTTTAAGAATTTTCGATTTTGCTCCTTTGCCGGGTTGAACAAATTCAAATGCATTTATATGCATAAAACACACATATTACCGGCCAAAACGGCTATAATTTGAAAATTTTCGATTTCGTTTCACGGCGGCCTGGATTGAATTGGAATGTGTTTTTATGTGTAAATACATGCATATAACCGCCAAATGTCGAAATTTCAAAACTTTCGATTTTGCTCGTTTGCCGGGCTGAACAAATTCAAATGCACTTATATGCGTAAAAACACACATATTACCGGCCAGAACGGCTATAATTTGAAAATTTTCGATTTCGTTTCACGGCCGCCTGGATTGAATGTGTTTTTATGTGTAAATACATGCATATAACCGCCAAATGTCGAAATTTCAAAACTTTCGATTTTGCTCCTCGCCTGGTTGAACAAAGTCAAGTGCATTTTTATGCGAAAAAACACACATATTACCGGCCAAAACGTCTATAATTTGAAAATTTACGATTTCGTTTCACGGCCGCCTAGATTGACTTGGAATGTGTTTTTATGTGTAAATACATGCATATAACGCGCCAAATGTCGAAATTTCAAAATTTTAGATTTTGCTCGATTGCCGGATTGAACATATTTAAATGCATTTTTGTGCCTAAAATACACATATAACCGGCCAAAAAATCGATATTTTCAAAATTGTTGATTTTGGTCGTGTGCCGGGTTGATCAAATTCAAAAGCATTTTTGTGCCTAAAAACACACATATACCCGGCCAAAAGGTCTATATGTTGAAAATAATCGAGCTCTTTGCACGGCCGGCTGGATTGAATTCAAATGTATTTTTATGTATAAACACATGTATATAACCCGGCAAAACGTCAAAATTTCAAAATTTTAGATGTTGCTCGTTTGCCGGGTTGAACACATAAAAATGCATTTTCGTGCCTAAATCACACATATAACAAGCCAAAACGTCAATATTTTGAAATTTGTGATTTTGCTCATTTGCCGGGTTGAACAAATTAAAATATATTTTTATGCGTAAAAACACACATATTACCGGCCAAAACGTCTATAATTTGAAAATTTTCGATTTCGTTTCATGACCGCTTGGATTGAATTGGAATGTGTTTTTATGTGTAAATACATGCATATAACCCGCCAAAAGGTCGAAATTTCAAAATTTTAGATGGTGCTCGTTTGCCAAGGTTGAACATATTCAAATGCATTTTTGTGCCTGAAAACACACATATAACCCGCCAAATTTCGAAATTTCAAAATTATAGATTTTGCTCGTTTGCCGGGCTGAACATATTCAAATGCATTTTTGTGCCTAAGAACCGCACATATAACCCGCAAAAACGTCGATATATTCAAAATTTTAGATTTTGCTCGATTGCCGGATTGAACATATTCAAATGCATTTTTGTGCCTAAAAACACACATATAACCCGCCAAATGTCGAAAAATCAAAATTTTAGATTTTGGTCGATTGCCGGATTGAACATATTCAAATGCATTTTTGTGCCTAAAAACACACATATAACCCGCCAAATGTCGAAAAATCAAAATTTTAGATTTTGGTCGATTGCCGGGTTGAACATATTCAAATGCATTTTTGTGCCTAAAAACACACATATAACCCGCCAAATGTCGAAATTTCAAAATTTTTGATTTTGCTCCGTTGCCGGGTTGAGCATATTCAAATGCATTTTTATGCCTAAAAACACACATATAACCCGCCAAATGTCGAAAAATCAAAATTTTAGATTTTGGTCGATTGCCGGGTTGAACATATTCAAATGCATTTTTGTGCCTAAAAACACACATATAACCCGCCAAATGTCGAAATTTCAAAATTTTTGATTTTGCTCCGTTGCCGGGTTGAGCATATTCAAATGCATTTTATGCGTAAAAACACACATATAAACGGCCAAAACGACGAGATTTTCAGAGTTTTTGATTTTGCTCCTCGCCTGGTTGAACAAAGTCAAGTGCATTTTTATGCGTAAAAACACACATATAAACGGCCAAAACGTCGATATTTTCAGAGTTTTTGATTATGCTCCTTTGCCGGGTTGAACAAATACAAATGCATTTATATGCGTAAAAACACACATATTACCGGCCAACACGTCTATAATTTGAAAATATTCGATTTCGTTTCACGGCCGCCTGGATTGACTTGGAATGTGTTTTTATGTGTAAATACATGCATATAACCCGCCAAATGTCGAAATTTCAGAATTTCAGATTTCGCTCGATTGCCGGATTGAACAAATTCAAATGCATTTATATGCGTAAAAACACACATATTACCGGCCAAAACGGCTATAATTTGAAAATTTTCCATTTCGTTTCACGGCCGCCTGGATAGACTTGGAATGTGTTTTTATGTGTAAATACATGCATATAACCCGCCAAATGTCGAAATTTCAAAATTTTCGATTTTGCTCGTTTGCCGGGCTGAACAAATTCAAATGCATTTTTGTGCCTAAAAACACACATATAACCGGCCAAAACGTCTATATTTAGAATACTCTCGATTTCTTTCAACGGCCGATTGGATTGAATTCGTATGTATATTTATGTGTAAAAGTAGGCATATAACCGGCCAAAACGTCGATATTTTAAGAATTTTCGATTTTGCTCCTTTGCCGGGTTGAACAAATTCAAATGCATTTATATGCATAAAAACACACATATTACCGGCCAAAACGGCTATAATTTGAAAATTTTCGATTTCGTTTCACGGCGGCCTGGATTGAATTGGAATGTGTTTTTATGTGTAAATACATGCATATAACCGCCAAATGTCGAAATTTCAAAACTTTCGATTTTGCTCGTTTGCCGGGCTGAACAAATTCAAATGCACTTATATGCGTAAAAACACACATATTACCGGCCAGAACGGCTATAATTTGAAAATTTTCGATTTCGTTTCACGGCCGCCTGGATTGAATGTGTTTTTATGTGTAAATACATGCATATAACCGCCAAATGTCGAAATTTCAAAACTTTCGATTTTGCTCCTCGCCTGGTTGAACAAAGTCAAGTGCATTTTTATGCGAAAAAACACACATATTACCGGCCAAAACGTCTATAATTTGAAAATTTACGATTTCGTTTCACGGCCGCCTAGATTGACTTGGAATGTGTTTTTATGTGTAAATACATGCATATAACGCGCCAAATGTCGAAATTTCAAAATTTTAGATTTTGCTCGATTGCCGGATTGAACATATTTAAATGCATTTTTGTGCCTAAAATACACATATAACCGGCCAAAAAATCGATATTTTCAAAATTGTTGATTTTGGTCGTGTGCCGGGTTGATCAAATTCAAAAGCATTTTTGTGCCTAAAAACACACATATACCCGGCCAAAAGGTCTATATGTTGAAAATAATCGAGCTCTTTGCACGGCCGGCTGGATTGAATTCAAATGTATTTTTATGTATAAACACATGTATATAACCCGGCAAAACGTCAAAATTTCAAAATTTTAGATGTTGCTCGTTTGCCGGGTTGAACACATAAAAATGCATTTTCGTGCCTAAATCACACATATAACAAGCCAAAACGTCAATATTTTGAAATTTGTGATTTTGCTCATTTGCCGGGTTGAACAAATTAAAATATATTTTTATGCGTAAAAACACACATATTACCGGCCAAAACGTCTATAATTTGAAAATTTTCGATTTCGTTTCATGACCGCTTGGATTGAATTGGAATGTGTTTTTATGTGTAAATACATGCATATAACCCGCCAAAAGGTCGAAATTTCAAAATTTTAGATGGTGCTCGTTTGCCAAGGTTGAACATATTCAAATGCATTTTTGTGCCTGAAAACACACATATAACCCGCCAAATTTCGAAATTTCAAAATTATAGATTTTGCTCGTTTGCCGGGTTGAACATATTCAAATGAATTTTTGTGCCTAAGAACCACACATATAACCCGCCAAAACGTCGATATATTCAAAATTTTAGATTTTGCTCGATTGCCGGATTGAACATATTCAAATGCATTTTTGTGCCTAAAAACACACATATAACCCGCCAAATGTCGAAAAATCAAAATTTTAGATTTTGGTCGATTGCCGGATTGAACATATTCAAATGCATTTTTGTGCCTAAAAACACACATATAACCCGCCAAATGTCGAAAAATCAAAATTTTAGATTTTGGTCGATTGCCGGGTTGAACATATTCAAATGCATTTTTGTGCCTAAAAACACACATATAACCCGCCAAATGTCGAAATTTCAAAATTTTTGATTTTGCTCCGTTGCCGGGTTGAGCATATTCAAATGCATTTTTATGCGTAAAAACACACATATAAACGGCCAAAACGACGAGATTTTCAGAGTTTTTGATTTTGCTCCTCGCCTGGTTGAACAAAGTCAAGTGCATTTTTATGCGTAAAAACACACATATAAACGGCCAAAACGTCGATATTTTCAGAATTTTTGATTATGCTCCTTTGCCGGGTTGAACAAATACAAATGCATTTATATGCGTAAAAACACACATATTACCGGCCAACACGTCTATAATTTGAAAATATTCGATTTCGTTTCACGGCCGCCTGGATTGACTTGGAATGTGTTTTTATGTGTAAATACATGCATATAACCCGCCAAATGTCGAAATTTCAGAATTTCAGATTTCGCTCGATTGCCGGATTGAACAAATTCAAATGCATTTATATGCGTAAAAACACACATATTACCGGCCAAAACGGCTATAATTTGAAAATTTTCCATTTCGTTTCACGGCCGCCTGGATAGACTTGGAATGTGTTTTTATGTGTAAATACATGCATATAACCCGCCAAATGTCGAAATTTCAAAATTTTCGATTTTGCTCGTTTGCCGGGCTGAACAAATTCAAATGCATTTTTGTGCCTAAAAACACACATATAACCGGCCAAAACGTCTATATTTAGAATACTCTCGATTTCTTTCAACGGCCGATTGGATTGAATTCGTATGTATATTTATGTGTAAAAGTAGGCATATAACCGGCCAAAACGTCGATATTTTAAGAATTTTCGATTTTGCTCCTTTGCCGGGTTGAACAAATTCAAATGCATTTATATGCATAAAAACACACATATTACCGGCCAAAACGGCTATAATTTGAAAATTTTCGATTTCGTTTCACGGCGGCCTGGATTGAATTGGAATGTGTTTTTATGTGTAAATACATGCATATAACCGCCAAATGTCGAAATTTCAAAACTTTCGATTTTGCTCGTTTGCCGGGCTGAACAAATTCAAATGCACTTATATGCGTAAAAACACACATATTACCGGCCAGAACGGCTATAATTTGAAAATTTTCGATTTCGTTTCACGGCCGCCTGGATTGAATGTGTTTTTATGTGTAAATACATGCATATAACCGCCAAATGTCGAAATTTCAAAACTTTCGATTTTGCTCCTCGCCTGGTTGAACAAAGTCAAGTGCATTTTTATGCGTAAAAACACACATATAACCGGCCAAAACGTCGATATTTTCAGAATTTTTGATTTTGCTCCTTTGCCGGGTTGAATAAATTCAAATGAATTGATATGCGTATGAACACACATAATACCGGCCAAAACTTCTATAATTTGAAAATTTTCGATTTCGTTTCTTGGCCGCCAGGATCGACTTGGAATGTGTTTTTATGTGTAAATACATGCATATAACCCGCCAAAAGGTCTAAATTTCAAAATTTTAGATTGGGCTCGTTTGCGAAGGTTGAACAAATTCAAATGCAGTTTTGTGCCTAAAAACACATACAACCGGCCAAAACGTCTATATATTGAAAATTTTCGATTTCTTTCCACGGCCGATTGGATTGAATCGTATTTATATTTATGTGTAAAAGTAGGCATATAACCGGCCAAAACGTCTATAATTTGAAAATGTTCGATTTCGTTTCTTGGCCGCCAGGATCGACTTGGAATGTGTTTTTATGTGTAAGTACATGCATATAACCCGCCAAAAGGTCGAAATTTCAAAATTTTAGATGGTGCTCGTTTGCCAAGGTTGAACAAATTCAAATGCATTTTTGTGCCTAAAAACACACATATAACCCGCCAAAGCGTCGATTTTTTCAAAATTTTAGATTTTGCTCGTTTGCCGGGTTGAACAATTCAAATACATTTATATGCGTAAAAACACACTTATTACCGGCCAAAACGTCTATAATTGGAAAATTTACGATTTCGTTTCACGGCCGCCTGGATTGACTTGGAATGTGATTTTATGTGTAAATACATGCATATAACGCGCCAAAAGGTCGAAATTTCAAAATTTTAGATGGTGCTCGTTTGCCAAGGTTGAACAAATTCAAATGCATTTTTGTGCCTAAAAACACACATATAACCCGCCAAAGCGTCGATTTTTTCAAAATTTTAGATTTTGCTCGTTTGCCGGGTTGAACAATTCAAATACATTTATATGCGTAAAAACACACTTATTACCGGCCAAAACGTCTATAATTGGAAAATTTACGATTTCGATTCACGGCCGCCTGGAAAGACTTGGAATGTGTTTTTATGTGTAAATACATGCATATAACGCGCCGAAAGGTCGAAATTTCAAAATTTTAGATTTTGCTCGATTGCCGGATTGAACATATGCAAATGCATTTTTGTGCCTAAAATACACATATAACCGACCAAAACATCGATATTTTCAAAATTTTCGAGTTTGGTCTTGTGCCGGGCTGATCAAATACAAATGCATTTTGTGCCTAAAAACACACATATAACCAGCCAAAACGTCGATATTTTCAGAATTTATGATTTTGCTCCTTTGCCGGGTTGAACAAATTCAAATGCATTTATATGCGTAAAAACACACTTATTACCGGCCAAAACGTCTATAGTTTGAAAATTTTCGATTCCAATTTACGGCTGCCTGGATTGAATTGGAATGTATTTTTATGTGTAAATACATGCATATAGCCCCCCAAAACGTCAAAATTTCAAAATTTTAGATTTTGCTCGATTGCCGGATTGAACATATTCAAATGCATTTTCGTGCCTAAAAACACACATATAACCAGCCAAAACGTCAATATTTTGAAATTTGTGATTTTGCTCGTTTGCCGGGTTGAGCATGTTCAAATGCATTTTTATTCGTAAAAACACACATATAACCGGCCAAAACGTCGATATTTTCATAATTTTAGATTTTGCTCGTTTGCCGGGTTGAATCAATTCTAATGCATATTTGTGCCTAAAAACACACATATAACCCGCCAAATTTCGAAATTTCAAAATTATAGATTTTGCTCGTTTGCCGGGCTGAACATATTCAAATGCATTTTTGTGCCTAAGAACCGCACATATAACCCGCAAAAACGTCGATATATTCAAAATTTTAGATTTTGCTCGATTGCCGGATTGAACATATTCAAATGCATTTTTGTGCCTAAAAACACACATATAACCCGCCAAATGTCGAAATTTCCAAATTTTTGATTTTGCTCCTTTGCCGGGTAGAGCATTTTCAAATGCATTTTTATGCGTAAAAACACACATATAAACGGCCAAAACGACGAGATTTTTAGAGATTTTGATTTTGCTCCTCGCCTGGTTGAACAAAGTCAAGTGCATTATTATGCGTAAAAACACACATATAACCGGCCAAAACGTCGATATTTTCAGAATTTTTGATTTTGCTCCTTTGCCGGGTTGAATAAATTCAAATGAATTGATATGCGTATGAACACACATAATACCGGCCAAAACTTCTATAATTTGAAAATTTTCGATTTCGTTTCTTGGCCGCCAGGATCGACTTGGAATGTGTTTTTATGTGTAAATACATGCATATAACCCGCCAAAAGGTCTAAATTTCAAAATTTTAGATGGTGCTCGTTTGCCAAGGTTGAACAAATTCAAATGCAGTTTTGTGCCTAAAAACACATACAACCGGCCAAAACGTCTATATATTGAAAATTTTCGATTTCTTTCCACGGCCGATTGGATTGAATCGTATGTATATTTATGTGTAAAAGTAGGCATATAACCGGCCAAAACGTCTATATTTTGAAAATTTTCAATTTCGTTGCACGGCCGGCTAGATTGATTTCGAACGTATTTTTATGTGTAAATACATGCATATAACGCGCCAAAACGTCGATTTTTTCCAAATTTTAGATTTTGCTCGTGTGCCGGGTTGATCAAATTCAAATGCATTTATATGCGTAAAAACACACTTATTACCGGCCAAAACGTCTATAATTGGAAAATTTACGATTTCGTTTTACGGCCGCCTGGATTGACTTGGAATGCGTTTTTATGTGTAAAAACATGCATATAACGCGCAAAATGTCGAAATTTCAAAATTTTAGATTTTGCTCGATTGCCGGATGGAACATATTCAAATGCATTTTTGTGCCTGAAAACACACATATAACCCGCCAAATTTTGAAATTTCAAAATTTTAGATTTTGCTCGTTTGCCGGGCTGATCAAATTCAAATGCATTTTGTGCCTAAAAACACACATATAACCGGCCAAAACGTCTATAATTTGAAAATTCTCGATTTCGTTTCACGGCCGCCTGGATTGACTTGGAATGTGTTTTTATGTGTAAATACATGCATATAACGCGCCAAATGTCGAAATTTAAAAATTTTAGATTTTGCTTGATTGCCGGATTGAACATATTCAAATGCATTTTTGTGCCTAAAATACACATATAACCGGCCAAAACATCGATATTTTCAAAATTTTCGATTTTGGTCGTGTGCCGGGCTGATCAAATTCAAATGCATTTTGTGCCTAAAAACACACATATAACCGGCCAAATCGTCGATATTTTCAGAATTTATGATATTGCTCCTTTACCGTGTTGAACAAATTCAAATGCATTTATATGCGTATAAACACACTAATTCACGGCCAAAACGTCTATAATTTGAAAATTTTCGATTCCAATTTACGGGAATTGGAATGTATTTTTATGTGTAAATACATGCATATAACCCGCCAAAACGACGAAATTTCAAAATTTTAGATTTTGCTCGTTTGCCGGGTTGAACATATAAAAATGCATTTTCGTGCCTAAAAACACACACATAACCAGCCAAAACGTCAATATTTTGAAATTTGTGATTTTGCTCATTTGCCGGGTTGAACAAATTCAAATATATTTTTATGCGTAAAAACACACATATTACTGGCCAAAACGTCTATAATTTGAAAAGTTTCGATTTCGTTTCATGACCGCTTGGATTGAATTGGAATGTGTTTTTATGTGTAAATACATGCATATAGCCCCCCAAAACGTCAAAATTTCAAAATTTTAGATTTTGCTTGATTGCCGGATTGAACATATTCAAATGCATTTTTGTGCCTAAAAATACACATATACCCCGCCAAAACGTCGATATTTTTAAGATTTTTAAATTTGCTCGTGTGCCGGGTTGATCAAATTCAAATGCATTTTTGTGCCTGCAAACACACATATTACCGGCCAGAACGTCGATATTTTCAGAATTTTTTATTTTGCTCCTTAGCCGGGTTGAACAAATTCAAATGCAGTTTTGTGCCTAAAAACACATACAACCGGCCAAAACGTCTATATATTCAAAATTTTCGATTGCTTTCCACGGCCGATTGGATTGAATCGTATGTATATTTATGTGTAAAAGTAGGCATATAACCGGCCAAAACTTCTATATTTTGAAAATTTTTGATTTCGTTGCACGGCCGGCTAGATTCATTTCGAATGTATTTTTATGTGTAAATACATGCATATAACGCGCCAAAACGTCGATATATTCAAAATTTGAGATTTTGCTCGTTTGCCGGCTTGAACAAATTCAAATACATTTTTGTGCATAAAAACGCATACAACCGGCCTAAACGTCTATATATTGAAAATTTTCGATTCTGTTTCATGGCCGCCTGGGTTGAATTGGAATGTGTATTTATGTGTAAATACATGCATATAACCCGCCAAAACGTCGTTATTTTCAAAATTTTAGATTTTGCGCGTTTGCCGGGTTGAACATATTCAAATGCACTTTTGTGCCTAAAAACACACATATAACCCGCCAAATGTCGAAATATCAAAATTTTAGATTTTGCTCTTTTGCCGGGTTACGCATATTCAAATGCATTTTTATGCGTAAAAACACACATATAAACGGCCAAAACGACGATATTTTCAGAGTTTTTGATTTCGCTCCTCGCATGGTTGAACAAATTCAAGTGCATTTTTACGCGTAAAAACACACATATAACCAGCCAAAACATCGATAATTCAGAATTTTGGATTTTGCTCCTGGGCCGGGTTGAACAAATTCAAATGCATTTTTATGCGTTAAAACACACATAATACCGGCCAAAACGTCGATATTTTCAGAATTTTTGATTTTGCTCCTTTGCCGGGTTGAATAAATTCAAATGAATTGATAAGCGTATGAACACACATAATACCGGCCAAAACTTCTATAATTTGAAAATGTTCGATTTCGTTTCTTGGCCGCCAGGATCGACTTGGAATGTGTTTTTATGTGTAAATACATGCATATAACCCGCCAAAAGGTCGAAATTTCAAAATTTTAGATGGTGCTCGTTTGCCAAGGTTGAACAAATTCAAATGCATTTTTGTGCCTAAAAACACACATATAACCCGCCAAAGCGTCGATTTTTTCAAAATTTTAGATTTTGCTCGTTTGCCGGGTTGAACAATTCAAATACATTTATATGCGTAAAAACACACTTATTACCGGCCAAAACGTCTATAATTTGAAAATGTTCGATTGCAATTCACGGCTGCCTGGATTGAATTGGAATGTATTTTTATGTGTAAATACATGCATTTAACCCGCCAAAACGTCGAAATTTCAAAATTTTAGATTTTGCTCGATTGCCGGGTTGAACATATAAAAATGCATTTTCGTGCCTAAAAACACACACATAACCAGCCAAAACGTCAATATTTTGAAATTTGTGATTTTGCTCATTTGCCGGGTTGAACAAATTCAAATATATTTTTATGCGTAAAAATACACATATTACTGGCCAAAACGTCTATAATTTGAAAAGTTTCGATTTCGTTTCATGACCGCTTGGATTGAATTGGAATGTGTTTTTATGTGTAAATACATGCATATAGCCCCCCAAAACGTCAAAACTTCAAAATTTTAGATTTTGCTTGATTCCCGGATTGAACATATTCAAATGCATTTTTGTGCCTGAAAACACACATATAACCCGCCAAATTTCGAAATTTCAAAATTTTAGATTTTGCTCGTTTGCCGGGTTGAACATATTCAAATGTACTTTTGTGCCTAAAAACACACATATAACCTGCCAAAACGTCGATATTTTCATAATTTTAGATTTTGCTCGTTTGCCGGGTTGAATCAATTCTAATGCATATTTGTGCCTAAAAACACACATATAACCCGACAAAACGTCGAAATTTCAAAATTTTAGAATTTGGTCGTTTGCCGGGCTGAACATATTCAAATGCATTTTTGTGCCTAAGAACCACACATATAACCCGCCAAAACGTCGATATTTTCAAAATTTTAGATTTTGCTCGTTTGCCGGGTTGAACTAATTCAAATGAATTTTTGTGCCTAAAAACACACATATAACCCGCCAAACCGTCGTAATTTCAAAATTTTAGATTTTGCTCATTTGCCGCGTTGAACATATTCAAATGCACTTTTGTGCCTAAAAACACACATATAACCCGCCAAAACGTCGATATTTTCAAAATTTTTGAATTTGCTCGTGTGACGGGTTGATCAAATTCAAATGCATTTTTATGCATAAAAACACACATATAAACGGCCAAAACGACGAGATTTTCAGTGTTTTTAATTTTGCTCCTCGCCTGGTTGAACAAATTCAAGTGCATTTTTATGCGTAAAAACACACATATAAACGGCCAAAACGTCGATATTTTCAGAATTTTTGATTATGCTCCTTTGCCGGGTTGAACAAATACAAATGCATTTATATGCGTAAAAACACACATATTACCGGCCAAAACGTCTATAATTTAAAAATTTTCGATTTCGTTTCACGGCCGACTGGATTGACTCGGAATGTGTTTTTATGTGTAAATACATGCATATAACCCGCCAAATGTCGAAATTTCAGAATTTCAGATTTCGCTCGATTGCCGGATAGAACAAATTCAAATGCATTTATATGCGTAAAAACACACATATTACCGGCCAAAACGGCTATAATTTGAAAATTTTCAATTTCGTTTCACGGCCGCCTGGATTGACTTGGAATGTGTTTTTATGTGTAAATACATGCATATAACCCGCCAAATGTCGAAATTTCAAAATTTTCGATTTTGCTCGTTTGCCGGGCTGAACAAATTCAAATGCATTTTTGTGCCTAAAAACACACATATAACCGGCCAAAACGTCTATTTTAGAATACTTTCGATTTCTTTCAACGGCCGATTGGATTGAATTCGTATGTATATTTATCTGTAAAAGTAGGCATATAACCGGCCAAAACGTCGATATTTACAGAATTTTCGATTATGCTCCTTTGCCGGTTTGAACAAATTCAAATGCATTTATATGCGTAAAAACACACATATTACCGGCCAAAACGTCTATAATTTGAAAATTTACGATTTCGTTTCACGGCCGCCTGGATTGACTTGGAATGTGTTTTTATGTGTTAATACATGCATATAACGCGCCAAATGTCGAAATTTCAAATTTTAGATTTTGCTCGATTGCCGGATTGAACATATTCAAATGCATTTTTTACCTATAATACACATATAACCGGCCAAAACATCGATATTTTCAAAATTTTCGATTTTGGTCGTGTGCCGGGTTGATCAAATTCAAAAGCATTTTTGTGCCTAAAAACACACATATACCCGGCCAAAAGGTCTGTATGCTGAAAATTATCGAGCTCTTTGCACGGCCGGCTGGATTGAATTCAAATGTATTTTTATGTATAAACACATGTATATAACCCGGCAAAACGTCGAAATTTCAAAAATTTATATTTTGCTCGTTTGCCGGGTTGAACATATAAAAATGCATTTTCGTGCCTAAAAACACACATATAACCAGCCAAAACGTCAATATTTTGAAATTTGTGATTTTGCTCATTTGCCGGGTTGAACAAATTCAAATATATTTTTATGCGTAAAAACACACATATTACCGGCCAAAACGTCGATATTTTCAGAATTTTTGATTTTGCTCCTTTGCCGGGTTGAATAAATTCAAATGAATTAATATGCGTATGAACACACATAATACCGGCCAAAACTTCTATAATTTGAAAATTTTCGATTTCTTTCCACGGCCGATTTGATTGAATAGTATGTATATTTATGTGTAAAAGTAGGCATATAACCGGCCAAAACGTATATATTTTGAAAATTTTCAATTTCGTTGCACGGCCGGCTAGATTGATTTCGAACGTATTTTTATCTGTAAATACATGCATATAACGCGCCAAAACGTCGATTTTTTCCAAATTTTTGATTTTGCTCGTGTGCCGGGTTGATAAAAATTCAAATGCATTTATATGCGTAAAA
>CM047430.1:74670392-74684344 GCA_026168455.1 Theocolax elegans | reverse complement strand
TTTCATTTGCTAATATTCCAATACCAACAACTTGACTTCTGCCATCTCCATCTTCAATTACAAATAACATTAAACTATAATTTGCTTTAAAAATTTTATAGGTGCAATCAACAAACACTATTTGACCAAACTGTTTAAGATAATCTTTCATTTTTACAGTTGAAAAATGGCCAAAACGTCGATTTTTTTCAGTATTTCTCATTTCGTTCCCCCGCCGTATTAATCGAATTCATATACATTTCTATGTGTAAAATAACACATACAAACGGCCAAAACGTGGATTTTTTCAATATTTCTCATTTCGATCCCCGGCCGGATTAATAGAAATCATATACATTTTTATGTGTAAAATCACACATATAACTGGCCAAAACGTCGATTTTTTCAATATTTTTGATGTTACTATTCTTTTTTCAACCATGATTCCAAACTTTTGGCCGCCAGTGTATGTCAACAATAATTTTTATGTAAATAATTAAAACTAAATTATATACTAATTATATTATATATATGTATTCGGTCCTACATAGCCGAGCGTACTTTACTGAAACTTTCTTCATCTCCTTCTCTCTAGTCTCCCTGTACGGCACGGTGTGAAGTGCGCTTTCCACACATCCGGTCGCCAACCCTGCTCTTTGTGTTTGTACCATCAGGACCTGTTCGATTATTTTGTTGCAGTAGCACTTCGTTAAGTCTACTTAAGCAAATTGACATCATCATCTTGGATTTCTCTTTGATAAATTCGTATAAATGTAAGTATATGCTTTTTAAGTGTTATCCTTTTTTTATCCAATAATAAATGAGTTCGGCAATCAAGGTTAAGTAAATTCTATCGTACATAGTTATACAATTAATAATTAGTAATTGGGCTTGTTGGTTGTTCGGTACTGAAGGAATAAAAATCATTAGTCAGTTAAATTTACAGTTCATAAATCGCGATTGATGCAATTATATACATTTGTAGGTTATATGACACAGCGTATATAACGCTTACCAAAATCCACGTAAATCCACGTGGGAAAATCTGAAGAGGAAGTTAATTTTTAGTCACGTAATTTCGTGGATTTTGGTGCAAATAGACACAGCGGAAAGTAAAACAAAGAGCATATTGATGCCACGTATTTTTGCAAGGAAACACTCACTAAATTTACATTTACACTATTTTTATCTTTTCGCTTGCCAGTTTCACCACCCATTGTTTCTCTTCATACCAAAATCTTCCTTCATCTGTCTCAGCCACCGTGGTTCCCTGCTCATACTTGAGCTCTCCCTGTTCTATCTCTTTCTTTAATTTCTTTTATCAACCTTTTAGTAAAATAATATGTATTGGTTTTTTCAGAAGGATTCCGAGCGTAAAGTATCCGTTCCAGCCTCGAATCCGTCCTTAATTTCTTTGACTAGAAGAGTACTTTGTAAAAGCCTCTTCAAGCAAATTTACTTACATCGTTGGAATATTGGCAAATGTAAATATAAAAAATAATCAAGTATATATTACTTCTTTTCATCCTCTACGCTGCCAATCAATAACTCATATACGAGTGTCCAGACCTGTATATGAGATCGTGAGCCTGCCCTTCTCTTATATTTCTACTTATATCTTAAATTTAACTTACTCTATGTTTATTAACTAACAAGTTTTCGAACCCACCCAACTTCTAAAATATCTATTAAATATAAGTAACTAATTTAATTTATTGGTTTCAGGAAACAATATAACTTATAATCTCAAATGAATAAGGACATTTCAGTCCTCTCTTTCTGTAAAAATATTCTTTGTGGTGTTAAATGTGAAAATATCTTTGAAGGTTGGTCAAAGCCACAAATTAAAAATGTAGGAGAAAAAGAAGATTTATTACATATTGCTGTTATGCTCAATGATATCGATGCAGTTAAGTATTTTGTTTAACTGGGTATCGACGTAAACGGCGTGGACAATTGTATTTGTAGTACACCGATCCATTATGCTAGAAATCTGTATATTTTGAAATTTCTCATTGACAAAGGTGCAGATATCAATGCCGTAAATGGTTTAAATTATTGTTTATTGGAGAATTTGCTTTTGGATCAGGAATATTCTCTCTTACAGACTGTTCTGCAGCTACCTAAGGTAAACACAGATCCATTAAGGAAAAGGTTTAACTTATCAAATGTTAGTCCATCCCTACTTTACAAGGAAATTATTAATAAAATAAGAGCATCTAGACATAGTGAAGAATATGATGACTTTAATGACTGTGAAAGTTTTGATAGTGAATCTGATTTTAGTTAAGTTTAGTTAGTTGATAGTTATAAAAATGTATATGGACATTAAGGAGGTTCTATCAGTAGGGAAAAAAATCATTAAAAATATCTCGGATTTGCAAAATTATTGTAGTTTATCCGCTGCAAAAATTCAAAATTACAAAGAAAATATTTTTATCTCTGATGCACTTGCAAGGATTTTAAGGTTTGAGTTTAAAGAAGTCTGTTTTGCAGTTAGTGTGGATGAATCTAATAATACCATTGTAATAGCTTGTAATAACGATTTATTAAAGAATAAATCAGCAATGAATGAAGTATCTGATTTTCTTAGAAATATTCATTCAAGAGATGTACACAATCCAATTACGGATAAGTATTCTGAAATATTATTCCAAATGTCAACAGATAATGAATCACAATTGCTGTGTGGATATTCGGGTATGGATCATATTAACAAACTATTCATATTTAGATCCAAAGTTTTGATGATAAAGAACTCTGAATATGAACAGCTAATTGTTCATCTTCAAAATGCTCTCCTAGAAATTGAACCTTTAAAGAATTATGATAATTGTGCTTTACTTATTACAAATTTTTATCAAAAACTGATTAAATATTGTTTGAATATCATAAATATTTTCAGACAATTTGTGAGATCTAACAGAGACAAAAACAAAATGAATTGTAAAGATGTTCTATTAAAATATTTTAATACTTAGGATACACTAACTCTAATGGATTTAAGGAAATTATCATTCTATATCACAAGACAACACTTGGAACTTAAAGAATTATCGAATTTCAAATCACCACTTGATATTAAATTTCATCGTCCTAAATTAGAAGAGTGGCGAGTTATCTTGTCAAAATTTTATCGAAATTTGAAGAGGGACCACCTTCGAGGATACAAAATGTATCTGGATATCCGCATTCCAATCTTCCGGGAAGATATGATGGAACAAACGGAATATTATCCGGTAAGGATAGAGGCCTTAGAAAATAAAGAAAAAAACATTCTTTTGAAAAGGATCTGTCAAGCTGTTTGTGACATCACATTAGATGTACAAGAAATTAATCATATTTTGCAAAATCAAATCGTTGACATAGCAAAAAATGTTTATAATTTAGAAAAAGTCGATCGAAAGGTAATAATTGGCATTAAAATTACTGTAGTGATTGGCATCATTATTAGCATAGTGGTTGGCACATACATATGTATTTAAAATTTATTATTTTATTTCGTTAGGTTCATAAATACATTCAAACAATAATCAAATGGAACAAGGATACAATTTTAACTATTACCACACAATTAATGAATGAGAGGGATGATAATGTAAATGACAGTGACTCCCAGGACATAGAGCCGGGTGCCGAGGAAGCAGCGGAAGAATACGCTGATCCCATAGATAATCCGCATTGTAGCTCTGAACCCATTAGGAAGAGAAAACGTGGGCGTCCCAGGAGATCGCAAGCTCAATTGAAACATTATAGTCCTCATAAAATGTCAAAAAGAATGCGAAAACAATAAATTTTTTAATACCTGTAATACTAAATGGCATGTTTAAAATTACTTGTTTAAAAAATTCTCACGCGCGCCATCTGTCGAGTCTTGTTCTTAATTCGTATTCGTAAACGGTCGGCAACATCGTGAATCCGGGAGACGCTTCCTCGTCCGTCATTGCATTGCGTACGCTTTACCTGTAAAGACTATAGTACTCTATATACAGCGAGGAAGCAAAGTAGTTTGAATATTTTTGTATTTCCGCAATTAGATCATTTTCGTCCCTTTCGTTTGGTTTTCAATCAAAGTTTTGGCCGATAGTCTGCTCACTCCAGATCATACTATTATAAGGTAAACAATTATTTTTATAGGTTAGAATAATAAAAAGTATCATACTATTATAAGGTAAACAATTATTGTTATAGGTTAGAATAATAAAAAGTATCATACTATTATAAGGTAAACAATTATTTTTATAGGTTAGAATAATAAAAAGTAATGGTAAAATTTAATATTTATAATATTGACACCCATGCACCTATGAGTGTTAATTTAAAAAGTAGTTAAGCATATAGTCTTAAACATAATATTTTTTTTTTCAGAATCATGAGTGATTATGGAACTGATGATGAGTTTAATGAGCTGGACCAGGAATCTGACAAGCCCATACCTACTCCAATGGCAGTGAGTCTTGAGAAACGACCACAGAATGTGGTTTATAAATTTAAAAATCATTGTTACAATTCCTACGATGAGGTACTATACCAAAGGAGGTTGGATTATCAAAAGAAAGTCGATGAAGCTCTTGCTCATAGTGAAAGCAATCAACAAAAGAAGACCAACCAGAACATCAAGCCAAAAATCCCTGCTCTGATGTCATTAAACGTCCAAAAACCAGAAACCTGTACACCAAAACCTTCATACTACAAAAAGGATTCGCACGTCAGGATTGTAGTGCCATATAATACATGTATGAACTGTGGTGATGTTGGGCATCACCGAAAAGATTGCTCGAAGCCACAAACCTATGCCTATTGTTACGCTTGTGGCAGAAAATTCATTACAAAAAGCAGTTGCCCATGTTCAAAGAATAACTAGTTAATAAATTAATCATGTTTTTTTTTTTTTAAGCAATTTCAATCTCTAAGAAGAGATTATTTTGCAAATTAATCATGTTAATAAAAAACTTATATTGTAATATGTATTGTCCTGTATTAAAGTTATATTGTTTTATTATAAAATTGATTGGCATTTTATTTTAATACTGATTAGTATATATTTAGTTAAAGGGTATACTGATTGGCATGTATATTTTTATATTTTAATTCAAGGGTATACTGATTGGCATGTATATTTGTAATATCTAATTATATTTATAATATTGTTGTCATGCGATTAAGAAAGAAAATCTATTTTGCAATAATAATTGCCGTATTAATATAAGTGGAAAATTAAATTTATAACAGATGTGCACAATTCCAACTTGAATGGAAAAAAGACACCATCATTCGTTCATAGTATTTCACGACAATTTAACTGCTTTTTTTTTCGTTTGTCTCGTGTCCTAACCTAACTTGCTTTCTACAATTTCATGGAAAAACAGATTTTCAATACTGAATGGTACATATATATATATATATACCGAATTGGCATTTTTCGTTTGTCTCGTGTCCTAACCTAACTTGCTTTCTACAATTTCATGGAAAAACAGATTTTCAATACTGAATGGTACATATATATATATATATACCGATTGGCATGTAGTATATTTTTATATTTTAATTCAAGGGCATACTGATTGGCATGTATATTTGTAATATCTAATTATATTTATAATATTGTTGTCATGCGATTAAGAAAGAAAATCTATTTTGCAATAATAATTGCCGTATTAATATAAGTGGAAAATTAAATTTATAACAGATGTGCACAATTCCAACTTGAATGGAAAAAAGACACCATCATTCGTTCATAGTATTTCACGACAATTTAACTGCTTTTTTTTTTCGTTTGTCTCGTGTCCTAACCTAACTTGCTTTCTACAATTTCATGGAAAAACAGATTTTCAATACTGAATGGTACATATATATATATACCGATTGGCATGTAGTATATTTTCAATCAAGGGCATACTGATTGGCATGTATATATATATATACCGATTGGCATGTAGTATATTTTTATATTTTAATTCAAGGGCATACTGATTGGCATGTGTATATATATACCGATTGGCATGTAGTATATTTTAATTCAAGGGCATACTGATTGGCATGTGTATATATATATACCGATTGGCATGTAGTATATTTTTATATTTTAATTCAAGGGCATACTGATTGGCATGTGTATATATATATACCGATTGGCATGTAGTATATTTTTATATTTTAATTCAAGGGCATACTGATTGGCATGTATATTTATAATAATTTATAAGAGATGTGCACAATTTCAAATTGAATGGAAAAAAGACACCATCATTGGTTCAATGGTCGTTCTATATCGATTGGCATGCAGTATATTTTGATTGGCATGAATTAATAAAACCTTTGACTTGAGTTTTTTCTTTTTGTTTTCTATCATTTAGGTTTGGAGTAAAGGTTGTCGCATATCGCATATGGTATAAATCGCCGCTTTTAACGTCCCTTTCGACAATGGATCAATCCATGCTTGAAAGTCGTGATGTAAGTGTAAGCAAGTGGAATCAATTGGTTTCCAAACGGCTTACATTGTTAACTTCCATCAGCAACCCTACCACTGCGTTCCACTTGATGTGTGGCTTCGCTCGACTGCCATATTTTTTGACAATCAATCAAATCCATCTTCCTTACACAGAAAATGAATTAGAATTGGCTGTGACTTTCTCTGGATTGAGGAATGAATCAATCCTGGAAAAACTAAAAAACCTACCAGCAGAAACGCACATCTTATTGAAGTTGGAATTGGATAGATCTATAAGTTTAAGATGGATAACATCCTGTACGAAAGAAAACGCGCAATTGGTAGGGCTCAACTGCGATTCATACTATACCGGCATGCTGACGAAGGTTAAAAAGGAACTGCGCCAAGGAAAATCTCACTCCGAGATTTCAAATAGGTGGCAATGTGAAAACATTCTCAAAAATATATCGCTGTTCTCGCGTTTAGTGCGATTTATTTTCTTGGCTCAGGCAAGGCTACAAAAGTACGTTGATAGTGTCATTCCGGAAAACGTTACCACAGATGCCTTATCTGCAATCTTTTTTAACCAGTATACCAAAAGTCCTAGAAGGACGGGTTATCTTTACAGTGTCGTTAACTTCATTTTAAATTTTCAATTGCAATATTTTCAAAAATATCTTATCATTTTAAGACCAATATTCGAAGCTGAAAAAGAAGCCGATACAATTCTCATTAACGATACTAAATATAAACAGGCGGTAGGAATTAAATATCTGGATTTAATGAAATATATATTAAATAGTAACCTTCAATTTGAAGATAGTAAAAATAAATCCTTACAAAAATTCACCAATCTAAGATATTCCAAACCCCAAAAAAAAGACAGGACCCATGAAGGTGATACCAGAGGGGCTTGTGAGCTACCGTCCCTTTCGAATTACCTTCAAATTCTTCACTTTATCTCTGATAATATGAAAGAAGGTCAAATTTATAAAATTGGTTTGAGTAAGCTACCATGTCTTGCGTGTCACGAAGTCATGAAAGAATTTAAAAATTATTTTTCTACAAAAAAAGTAACTTTAGAATTAAATGGTACACACGGGAAGATGTATAATACTTGGAAGTGCCCAATTATAGATAAAAAGTACGTCAAAATTTATAAGAAGTCATTTCAAAATATGCTTGAGAACCTACAAAATCATATTTATTTTCAACGTGCATATGCTTCCGATTTACCAAGTCTAGACACAACAAATGATACTGATAACGAAAAAGAAATATTCGAAATTGTAGAAAAACCTTATTTTGACATTAAAGTAGCTGCACAGAAAAGTATAGATGTATCACAACAAATTGAAAAGAGCGTGAAGATTTTAAAGTCAGACTTTTCAAAGTTAAAGATTTAGATATGTATAATAATATCGGTCTCTCCGAATCAAATGCTTTACTTTTAGAATAAAGCAGGCCTATCGTACTCTTTGTCCACTATGGTTGGTGGAATTTCCCAGAGCACGGACTTTTAAAATAATTGAAGGCGTTTCGTCCTCGATCTCCAGCTTGGACTCCTCAGTAAGGAACTGGAGATCTTACCTTAGACGCCTGTCGCAAGATGATATGCGACGCCAGCAAGATGTTCTGCGGCTATATATATATAGAAAACAGACGACGATCTCTCCAACGAGTGTAGAGAGATAGTCGTCTCCCTCTGGTGGTAGGAAAAGCCACCAGCCAGAGCGCGAATTTTTAGACCGTATCGCGAGTTATTTGTTACAAAATTTTAACGTTCGGTAATATGTATATGTATAATAATATCGGTCTCTCCGAACCAAATGCTTTACTTTTAGAATAAAGCAGGCCTATCGTACTCTTTGTCCACTATGGTTGGTGGAATTTCCCAGAGCACTAAGGTAAGATCTCCAGTTCCTTACTGAGGAGTCCAAGCTGGAGATCGAGGACGAAACGCCTTTAATTATTTTAAAAGTCCGTGCTCTGGGAAATTCCACCAACCATAGTGGACAAAGAGTACGATATGCCTGCTTTATTCTAAAAGTAAAGCATTTGGTTCGGAGAGACCGATATTATTATACATATACATATTACCGAACGTTAAAATGTTGTAACAAATTAAAGATTTAGATTTCTACTCAGCTTTTAGTTATATTTTTTTACTCGGAAAGAATTTATAACTTAAGAAATCAGAGAAAGTTGAATGAACACTCTGCATCAAATGACTTTTTCCATTATAGTCCAATACATTTTTCGATTATATGTAATTTTTGTAAGGTAATTTTATAAAAAACTTTGTAAAAAACTGATCAGTGATAAATAAATGCCATTCTTTACTTTATATCTTGTGTATACTTCATTTTTTATATATGAAAAAGATATATTTATTTACTTATTTGTTTATTAAATACACCAGATTTTATCCTATTACATACTTTGCAAAGATAAGTGTCTGTAAAAAATGTTTTGTCGTTGGTAATTACCATACCGAGCTCGCCATCGAGGTACACAATTCTCCAGCGGGCTCGCTATTGATATAACGCCATTGGTCATGATCGCCTCGAGCTTGTTTCCACATCTCGGCGAGCCCATAGCAGCTTCGACGCGTGCTTGCCATCAGGCTCGCTCCGGGCTCGGCCTCACCTGAAGCCAGCTTAAAGGTAAGCTTGACGAAGGTCTCGAGATTCACTCTGAGCACCATCGAGACCCGCGATGTGTTTAAAATCCACTGCAAGCTCAAGATCCGCGTTAAAAGAAATATACCCGCCGTATTTAAAATTCGCTGCGAGCAAGAGATCCGTGCTGATCGAAATTCACTACGAGCTCGATATTCGCGTCGAGCAAGAGAACCGTTTTGCGATATTCAAATCCGCGGCGAGCTCGATGTTCCCGTCGAGCAAGAGATCCGTTCGCGTCTAGCTTTTGACTTGCGCTATTCAAAATCCACGGCGAGCTCGATATTCGCGTCGAGCAAGACAACTGTTCGCGTCCAGCTTTCGACCGGAGCTATTTAAATCCGCGGCGAGCTCGATGTTCACGTCGATCAAGAGATCCGTTCGCGTCTAGATTTCGACCCGCAAAATTTGGAATCCACCTCGAGCTCGATATCCCCGTCTGAAGTGTGGACAGCCACACGCACTAGCTTTTGTGCGGGTGTATAATCTGTACTACAAGAGCAAGAGCACGAGGCCGGCCTTTGTCCTTTGTCTCCTGGTTAAGGTACTATATCATTTTATACTTACGTATACGAATGATACAAAAAATAAAACGTATTTTGTCTAATGAAACTGCGATAAATCGACCGACAGTCATCTTGCAGCAAAAAGAAGCAAGTAGTGGCTATGGCCGCGCCTGTTTTATAAATTGAATGACGAAATAAGAAGACGACTAACAGATATTGTTGGGACTAACTCAGAAGCTGCGCCGCATACATTAAAATCTACAGGGAGAAAATAAAGCGAGCTCGAGATTCGCGTCTTGCACGAGATCATCGTTCCAATTAAAATCCACAGCGAGCTCGATATTCAATTCGAGCAACAGATCCTCGCCGTTCATAACCCGCTGCGAGCTCGAGATTCGCGTCGAGCAATAGATCCGCGCCCTTCGAAATCCGCGGAGAGCTCGAGATTCACTCTGAGCACCATCGAGACCCGCGATGTGTTTAAAATCCACTGCAAGCTCAAGATCCGCGTTAAAAGAAATATACCCGCCGTATTTAAAATTCGCTGCGAGCAAGAGATCCGTGCTGATCGAAATTCACTACGAGCTCGATATTCGCGTAGCAAGAGATCCTGTTCGGGTCGCGTCTAGCTTTTGACTTGCGCTATTCAAAATCCACGGCGAGCTCGATATTCGCGTCGAGCAAGACAACTGTTCGCGTCCAGCTTTCGACCGGAGCTATTTAAATCCGCGGCGAGCTCGATGTTCACGTCGATCAAGAGATCCGTTCGCGTCTAGATTTCGACCCCGCAAAATTTGGAATCCACCTCGAGCTCGATATCCCCGTCTGAAGTGTGGACAGCCACACGCACTAGCTTTTGTGCGGTGTGTATAATCTGTACTACAAGAGCAAGAGCACGAGGCCGGCCTTTGTCCTTGTCTCCTGGTTAAGGTACTATATCATTTTTATACTTACGTATACGAATGATACAAAAAATAAAACGTATTTTGTCTAATGAAACTGCGATAAATCGACCGACAGTCATCTTGCAGCAAAAAGAAGCAAGTAGTGGCTATGGCCGCGCCTGTTTTATAAATTGAATGACGAAATAAGAAGACGACTAACAGATATTGTTGGGACTAACTCAGAAGCTGCGCCGCATACATTAAAATCTACAGGGAGAAAATAAAGCGAGCTCGAGATTCGCGTCTTGCACGAGATCATCGTTCCAATTAAAATCCACAGCGAGCTCGATATTCAATTCGAGCAACAGATCCTCGCCGTTCATAACCCGCTGCGAGCTCGAGATTCGCGTCGAGCAATAGATCCGCGCCCTTCGAAATCCGCGGAGAGCTCGAGATTCACTCTGAGCACTAAACCCACGGTGTGATTAAAATCAATCTCGAGCTCGAGATCAGCATAAAAAAATATACTTACCCGCTGTGTTCAAAAGTTTGCAGCAGGCACAAGAATCACGTCTAGGAAGAGATTGCGAGGAAGAGTTGTTGCGAATATAAAATAAATGTTTTCAGATTGTTTTGAAACACAATGACTTGAATTATTCATATATTTTTCCGTAAATGAGACTAGATAAACAAAGAATAAACTTGAGGATTATGCTGCATAAAGTATTTTTAATTAAATGGATTTCACAAAGCGGCTGCCGAACACTTGGTAATAAACCGATTTCAAAAAAATCAATTGCATTGTGTTCGTCTTGAAAAATTAGTCCTTATGACCCGACCCAGTTTTTTTCTAGCTAGCTTGCCAGATGTGCTAAAATTACTTGAATACGGCCCGTCGAATTCCATCACTTCAGGGCATTCGTGATTTTGTAAGTTGTTGCGAATATAAAATAAATGTTTACAGATTGTTTTGAAACACAATGACTTGAATTATTCATATATTTTCCCGTAAGGTAAAAGTACCAATAACTGGACACCTAAGAATAGATATTATGTTTAATATATAATTTGTCGAACAATATGCTCAAAATTGAAGACTATTACTTTTACTAAAAACTATTTGCTTTGTATCATGTATTGCACTGCAAACGCACTCTATTTAATGTTTAATTTATATAATATTAATGAAAATGCAATTGAGGACATTGAACCAATACCTGGACTAACAAAACGAGATGGTACCTCTGTCCGAATTCATATGTCCCAATAACTGTACATAAATTTATCATTGTATAAATTAGTAATTTAAGAATGAACTGCACCGTAATAATTGAATAATAAATTCGCAAAATTGAAGCATATTATATAATTATTTATTAATTATTGTTTAAAATGATTTTAGAAGTAAAGTATATAAAAATATCTTTGATTCTAATTCCCATATTTTCTCTACTTATTTATATTTTTATTACACCTTTTCTATATCTAATTTATATTCCATAATATTTTTCTGCAATTGAAAGTATTCAATTCGAAATCACCTTCCAAGAAGGTGTTAAAACCCGCAAGTATTGTGCTATTCTAATCGAACTTTGAAAATTGTTATCTGATAAATAAATTCTGCAATTCAATCTGACATTGTTATCTGATAAATAAATAATTTTAATTTCTAACTACCTTATTTTATCTATTTCTTTGAATTTTAATGAAACCTTTTTATAAATATTACGAAAATTTCGTATAAAAAATTTCTGCAATTGAAAGAATTGAAATCAAACTGAAATCGACAAGTATTTTGAATCGTACCATAAATTTATATTTTATATAAACATTTTTATATATATTACTTAAACTTCGTAAAAAGTTTCTGCAATTGAAAGCACTGAAATCAAACTGTAATCGACAAGTATTTTGAACCATGCAAAAATTTCTACCAATCTGAATACAGATTTTTTTATATGAAAAGTATCTTACACTATTATTTTTCATTTCTGGCCCTCACATGTTTTACAGTAATAAATAAATAATATTCGAATGATATTAATTTGTGCAAAATTAATTTCTGCAATACTAATAAAATGGACATTTCTTTTTTATTCTTTTAAATAATAAAATAATACTTGCACCACCGTTGGTTAAACGCTTCATATATGTGTTAATTCTGACTATATTAACTGATGTTACATTTTATAAATAATTACATACATCTTAGCTTTTATCTTATTAATTAATTAATTAATTGGTAAAATCATGTAGATTGTATATTCTTAGTTAAGTGAAATAATAATTATGTTACATAACTACTAAGAAAAACTTGCTAATCAGCGACGGAGGTCATACGATGTCTTCGTGAAGAAAGCACTTGTTGAAAATACAGTCGCTAGTGGTGCTTGTATCAATCGGCCGGGGCCGGGAATCAAACCTGGGACCTCCAGATTACGAGTCCGTCGCCCTACCGACCAAGCCATCGCAGGCCTCTTTTAGGAACTTTATTAGATAAAAATAATGATGTCTATTTTATCATTGGTGATGTAGGATATTAAAATTGCCAGATAGTATTGCAATATTTATATATTATTACTCATTGCAGTTTCTTCACGGTATTATATACTTTCATAAATGTAAAGGAATACATTAGTAAGTCAGAATTAACACATATATGAAGCGTTTAACCAACGGTGGTACAAGTATTATTTTATTATTTAAAAGAATAAAAAAGAAATGTCCATTTTATTAGTATTGCAGAAATTAATTTTGCACAAATTAATATCATTAGAATATTATTTATTTATTACTGTAAAACATGTGAGGGCCAGAAATGAAAAATAATAGTGTAAGATACTTTTCATATAAAAAAATCTGTATTCAGATTGGTAGAAATTTTTGCATGGTTCAAAATACTTGTCGATTACAGTTTGATTTCAGTGCTTTCAATTGCAGAAACTTTTTACGAAGTTTAAGTAATATATATAAAAATGTTTATATAAAATATAAATTTATGGTACGATTCAAAATACTTGTCGATTTCAGTTTGATTTCAATTCTTTCAATTGCAGAAATTTTTTATACGAAATTTTCGTAATATTTATAAAAAGGTTTCATTAAAATTCAAAAAAATAGATAAAATAAGGTAGATAGAAATTAAAATTATTTATTTATCAGATAACAATGTCAGATTGAATTGCAGAATTTATTTATCAGATAACAATTTTCAAAGTTTGATTAGAATAGCACAATACTTGCGGGTTTTAACACCTTCTTGGAAGGTGATTTCGAATTGAATACTTTCAATTGCAGAAAAATATTATGGAATATAAGTTAGATATAGAAAAGGTGTAATAAAAATATAAATAAGTAGAGAAAATATGGGAATTAGAATCAAAGATATTTTTATCTTATACTTTAAAATTTATCAGACAGATAACAATTTTATTTATCAGATAACAATTTTCAAAGTTTGATTAGAATAACA
>CM047430.1:74647892-74665392 GCA_026168455.1 Theocolax elegans | reverse complement strand
TCTTTAAATCATTATCTTTCTTTGTTAGATTCTGTATTTCTTGTAGTGGATTATTTACTTTATTCTGTTTATTAGTATTTTCATTTTCAAAAGTAATAATCTCTCGTTTTTGCATTGACAAATTTAATACTTCATC
Source organism: Theocolax elegans (assembly GCA_026168455.1). NCBI lineage: Eukaryota > Metazoa > Arthropoda > Insecta > Hymenoptera > Cerocephalidae > Theocolax > Theocolax elegans. The sequence goes on along the minus strand of CM047430.1, from coordinate 74,665,256 downwards.
ATTAACGTTTTGAAGTGTATTATTTACATCATGCTTGTACGAATCTGCTGAAATGATGTTAAATTATCAAATTATTATTAAACTACAAACACAGAAAAATATAATAAATAAATAAACTACAAACCATTATTTGAATGCATAGTAGCAGGATATGTTGATATCATATCAATCTCATCGGTACCACCTTGTGTAACTTTTACTCTTTCTTCGCTGCTTATACATTGAAATTTTGTAGCTAAGTCCTGTCTTTGCACATTCTCCTTTTCTTCAACTGGTTTCATGTAGGTAGAATAAGTATCTTCTAATACATTTTTAACAGGACTCTGGTTTGCATCTATTAAGATGTGAATATCAGAAACATTATATAATAATGCATAAGTAAAACATGAAATATATATAATTTTACAGACCTTCTGAAAAAAAATTGTGGTTCACTACCTCTACAACAATATAATCTGAAGTCAGAGCCTCTTTGACGAGCATACTTTCTTCATTTAATGTTTCTAAACTTTCTGTATAATCTGAAGACAAAATTATAGGAGCGGTTTCAATAAATGATTCACATTCAGCTATTTCACTATCGTTGAGTATATTTACATAATTACTTCCAGAATCACTGTTATCGGTATTTTGTATCATGGAACTGTCAATACCGGAAAGTCCTCTAAATTTAAGCCAAAAGTTGAAAAGTCCCAGGTTAATACGGTCAGATATTTCAGTTTTATTTTTTAGTGCATGTTTAAAATCTTCTAACACATTAATATCTAAATGCTTTTCCATGTACATTAAATTATTGATAGCTTCTTGTTTTGAATTATCTGTTTCATATGTAACATCTGCTTCTTGAACAATTTTATTTTTGTTGCTTAAACAATTTTTTCCATTTTTATTTAAAATATCATAATCTATAGCATTTGCTGAGAAAGGGCATAAACCACAAGTCTTAAAACCATTTTGTATGGTATTACTTAAATTAGGTATCGAATCTATTGCTTGCTTTAAAAGTGGAGCAAAATATTCTCTTTTCATAATCTGACAGCCAGAATGTAACCTCCAATCGTCAACAACTTTTTTCCATTGGTTTTTAATGACATGAAATACTGATACATCTAGCGGTTGCAATATATGAGTTGCATTGGGGAACAAAGCAATTAACTCTATTTTATGTTCTTTACAGAATTGAGATAATTGAAGTGTCATGTGTGATACATGACCGTCTAAGTATAAAACTACTGGAAATGTTATTTTATTAACTACAAGCCATGGATAAAATTTAGTTTTAATACTCTAAAAAAGAATCCGCTGTCATCCAGCCCCTTTCAGTGTTACCTGCAATCCATCCAGGTGGCAAACTTTTGGCAATATATACAGGTAGTCGTTCATACCAAAAGAGTATCATAGGAGGCAACATAGTACCTTCAGCATTAACAGTAAAAAGTACCGTAAAACTTTCTTTGTCGTCTCCATTCACTACCTTGTAGACAGCCTTTGAACCTTTTCGTGCCAATACCTTATCAGCTTTTGGAATTAGAAAGAAGGCACTTTCATCGAGGTTATAAATTCTTGAAGGATGAATATTCAATAAATTTAGTTTTTCTAAATATGCTTGCACTTCAATAAACCACTTTTGTAAGGCAGGTACTGTAGCGGATACTCTGTTCATTGATAGATTCTGAGCCACTCGAGTGGTAATCTCTGGATGTCTACGACAAAACCCTTCCCACCAATGTCTACCTGGGAGATCATTTTTAAACGGGTTGCTCCTTTTTAAATCAATAATGAGTTTCTGCACGCTGAGTATAAATTGATTTTTACTGATTGGAAATCCTCTTGCATTGGCATGAAAAATCCAGTCAACCAAATGCTGCTCCTCTTCAGCTGTCAATATTGTGCTTGGGCCTCGAGTACCTTCCATAGGAATGGCAAAAGTTAACTTAGCATGCAATGTACTGTGTGGAATATTATTCATTCTTGCAGCTTCCCGTAGAGGTACAACATTTTCTACTGCAGCATAAGCTTTATAGACATCATCTTGAGTATACATTTTCTTATAACCTGATTTATTTTTGTTTTTTCTAGTTTTTCCCATGTTAATTTAACTGTAGCAAAAAAGTTTCTAATTAATATTTACACAGTTTTCATTAATATTAAATAAACAAACTGAAACATTTATTTCAATCAGCAATATGTATCATAAAATTTTTAGGTTAACTTCAAATTATTCTAAAATAACAGATTTTTTTACTTATAATATATTAAATAATTATAAAAAATAATTTAATACAGTATAATATAAATAAATATAACTCTACATAATCAATACTTACTTAATTATTCAATAATCAAATTATAATTTAAACCGACTGTCGAGATCGTGAGAGATTATTACACTGGTCAGGTTTTAGGTCACGTGTATTTGTAAGTTGTTGCGAATATAAAATAAATGATTACAGATTGTTTTGAAACACAAGACTTGAATTATTCATATATTTTTCCGTAAATGAGACTAGATAAACAGAGAAGAAACTTGATCATTTGCAACGTTTCGTTTTGGCTATCATAAATTATAGTTAATAATTACCTTTAGCAGCTTTCTGGGTTCGCCGAAACGTTGTCGAACAGTGGTGCTTTTACGGCCAAATATATATTAATTAAATATTAATCGTAATATATGCAACCTGAGTTGCTTAGATATTTATTTTAGAGAAAAATGTTAATAACTGCTATGCAGAAAATTATTATATTGTGATCATAAGCAAGAAATAGATACAAAAGGAAAAGCATTTATTAGACGTAAAATTAAAACTTATATTTTCAATTTGCCGACCACTCTAAATAAATGTTGTAAATTTATGAAAAGAAGAAAAATGTCTGAGGAAATATGGATAAAACAGGTATTCAACAAAATATACTGTATATATGTTTTATGTAGAAAACTCTTTAATTTATTTTCAATTAATACAAAAGTAAAAAAAAAAATGTATAATTATATTTTTATTTATTGATTGTGTATATATGTAACAAAAAAGAGAAATGCTGATGAAACTGAACGGAATTAATAAAATAAAAATTACCTACCCGAGTTCTACCCGAATACAAAAGGGATGAAAATATTAGTCAGGAAGGTAGGATTTTAAACTATTTCGCGCACTTTAGAAGGAAGATTAGAGGCCAGCAAAAACCTGGAGACCCTTTGGGTTCAAGTACGTTAGGCCTAGGGCCGACGGACGATCCCGGTCACACAGGACGAGTCGAAGACTCTTTTTATTTTGCTTCGTGGGCTCGGGTTAGTGGACTTATTAACAAAAAAAAAGAATAGTAATATAATACTATCCAAAAGGCTAGCCGAGGCCTGCCTACCCAGTTTGGCCTATTGGCGTAATTCTGGGGGATATTAATTATATTATCAGGAGATAATTATATCTCCTTAATTACCCAGCTTACATTTTACTCCTTGGCTGGTACCGGACACAGGGTGGTCCTCCGGGAGCGGCTTCCTTCGACGTCGAGGGACGAGAGCAGAGAGCTCGAGAAAAGGAAAAGAAAAAAGCCTATTGTCCGCTGTGCGCACGTTAATAAAGCAAACGGCTGAGCTTTGGCGGCGCGACCAAGTACCGCTTGCGCAATAGCTCATTTACTTACAATTTCTTAAAAGGTTGACGCAGCCCTACTCAGCCATCTACTTTACCATACCGCGCGCCCCGTTGTCTAAGCTTGCAGCGAAAGCCCCGCCCGCGAGAGAGTCTAGCCTAGAGAGAGAGAGAGTACGCGTGATGCTACTATAGCTAAACCGAACTTTCTATAGTTAGTGTATGTAAAAAGGAATTAAAATATAATATTCTTTTAATGGCCTATAGAAAAATTATAACGCGATCTCCAAAGCGATGCTATGCGGTGCGAGTTTCGGTGTACTTGCTTGTATCGAGACCTTCAAACGTCCGCATACCAACGCTTGAGAGAGCCCGATTTTTTTTTTTTAAAATAATTAAATAAAAACATAAATCTTTTCGTTACTTGGTTTCTCTCTTGGCTGACTTGAATTTGCTTAGTAGCGGCGAGTTGCCTGGAGCCAAGATATCGATTCATTTTACCTATGAATCGGTACCTTGCATAGCCCCCCACTAGATTATAAATTTAATCAATCATAAGGGATTAAATTTATAATCTAGGACTAAATTCTTGAAAATACTGCGTTATGACTAGAAATTTGGGCTCCTAGCCATGTTGAGAAACTACGTCAAGAACTTAAGTTGCCCGGGTCTGGGTCTAAGGGCTGTTTAATGTCCGTTTCCCCTTGCAAGACGATCAATCTAAAACATCTCTTCCCAATTCGGTGGTGCATGCAATTCGAGAAGGTCAGTGCTGACGAGTTCTGCAGATGTTCTTCGTTTTCTTTTTGCTCCTTTGTTGTTCTCAATAAAACTCCTTCTCACTCTCTCCTGCTCTTCCGGAGGAATCTCCGCGGGCACTTGCTCTGGAGACCGTGATGCATGCCCGTATGTCTTAAACAGACTCTCCAAGAGCATGTCCTCCTTCTGAGCAAGGGAAGGGCGAGGAAAGATTTTTAATTTCTTTGCCGAAGAGTTCTGAGCGTGTGCATCCGGATGGTATAGACGAGTCAGCTCCTCATCTCTTTCCTCATCAATTTTTGCCAACTCCCATTTCAAATGCGAAATTCGCTTTTCGTACCACAGAATCTGTCGCTGTATCCGCCTCCGAATTTGTCGTCTCTGTCTCTTTGTGGACATAATAAGGCCGGAGCTGTACAGAGTGAAAAATTCCTCTAATCAAATCGCTATTTACATACTTAACTTCGAAGGTACAACTATGACTAATGCGATTTATTTGATAGGGGCCTTCGTATAAAGAAAGAAATTTCGCACATATCCCTTGGACGGCATCCGAGATATTACAAGCCTTGACTAAGACCAGGTCACCCACGGCATATGTCACCGGGGTAATCGATTTATTGATTTTTTCTGCTCTTTTTAATCCCTTTTTTGATATTTTTTCATAGACAAGATGGATTTTTGTTTCATATGGCAAGTCTTTACGTGGCGGTAGTGCAACCCACTTCTCCCAAAAGCGTGTAGGTTTTTTATTAAATTGTAATTCATAGGGCGTTATTTCTGTTGTATCATGATAACTCTCGTTGATAGCTTGTTCGATAAATGGGACGAAATTTGCCCATTTCTTGTGTTTATCCGATATCAAAGTTCTAAAAAACCGACCAATTTCTTTATTATTGCGCTCTACGATATTGCTTTTGGGGTTACGAATTGCCGAAAAGATGGGCTTAATTCCAGCTTTTATTAACCGACTTGTCCACATTCGCGAAGTAAATTGGGCCCCGTGATCTACCTGAACCTTGGAGGGTTTGCCATATTTAGGAATGTATTCTAAAAAGAGTTTGTTGATGACAGTGGATGTTGTAGCCTTTTTAATCGGGTATAGGACGAGAAATTTAGTAAAGACATCCAAAACTGCGAGAATATGACGTACTCCTCCCCGGCTTGGAGGCAATGGACCGTAAAAATCAATTGATAGATGTTGGTTTGGGGCAGTTGGAATGATCGGCTTTGTATACGACGCTGTGTTGTGCGTGTATGTTTTATTACGCTGACAGGAATCACACGTGCGGATAATACTCGCGACTAATTTCCTAGCCTTTGGGAAGTAAAACGCTTCTACAAAGGTTTGATAACATTTTGTTGTACCGATATGGCCAAATAATTCATGAATTTCATTTATCAGTTTAATTGCAATTTCCTTTGTTAACACGATTGTAAGCTTATCGATAGGGCCTTTCATTAATCTGTTCTCGTGGATTACAAAATCTTTAATTTTGACGTCATTCCGCAATTTGTCTAGAATGATTTTAAGTCGAGAATCATTTTGCTGCTCGTTTGAAATATTGACAAGGAGTTTTCTTAGATTTGAGTCCGGTGATCTTAGCAGGCTTAGTGCGATGGTAGCTTCCGGTGCCTGTGTGAGAGGTTTGATTAACCGACTAAAAGCATCTGCGATAATATTACTATTTCCCGGGATATATTCAATTGTATAATTATATTCAGATATTGCATACATCCATCGTGTTAAACGCCCGCTCACGAATCTGCACGACATCAAGAAACTAAGAGCTTGATGATCCGATCGAATAATTATCTTAGAGCCCAGGAGAAAATGTCTAAATTTCGTTAACGCCCACACTATAGCCAGCAACTCGGCACCTTTTAAAGATCTGCTGGCGCATGCAACGATGCGATGCTGTTGATTATTATCTAATTGACTTAAAACGGCGTCTAAAGCATATCCGCTAGCATCGGTAGTTAGGAAGAAAGGCTTCTCTCGGAACGCGTGATGTAAAAGAATATTTTCAGTGATTAGCGATTTTGAAGCATCAAAAGCTTTTTGATGTATATCAAGCCATTTATATTTGCTACCCTTTTTCAATAGATTTAATAGTGGAGAGACAGTGTCAGCTAACAAAGGAGTGAATCTAGAGCAAAAATTTATTAGACCTAGGTAACCTCGAAGTTGTCGAATATTTTTAGGGGGTGTGAAGTTTTGTATCCCTTGTACCTTATCAGGATCGTGTCGGATTCCGTGAATTGATAAAATAAACCCAAGGAATTTAATTTCTTGTCGAAAAAAGACGATCTTGTCGAAATTTACCGTTACGTTGTTTTGCGATAACCTACGAAAAATTTTTTCTAGGTGTACTAAATGTTCGTCGAAAGTGCAAGAGAAAATGAGCCAATCATCAGCAAAGTCCGCAATAAACGCATCGAGTTCAGATAGGGTTGCTTCTGAAGCCCTACGCAGAGCGGCCATGCTAACCTTTGTACCAAATGGGACTACTTTAAATTGATATGTTTTGCCGCGATGTAAAAATCCCGTATATTTGCGCGAGTCTTCATGCAGCTCTATCTGCCAAAAGCTTGCCGTTAAGTCGATCGAACTCATAATCCCTATACCGTGAATTCGAGATATAACCTGATCGATATCCTCAGGGCCGTCATGGTCATCTTGGAGGATTTTATTTAATTCACGAGCGTCGAGGCAAAGTCTAATTGATCCGTTACGTTTGATGACAGGTACTAAAGGGTTTATGTAAGGGCTTGTACTGCGTTCGATAATATTTAGGTGAATCATTCGTTTTATTTCCTCATCAATTCTTTCTCTATATTGGATAGGAATCGGATATGATTTATGAAAGTACGGAACTTCATTTTTTAAAATGAATCTATATGCAAAATTACGAAATCTTCCTGGCTCTTTACTAAAAATACTCCGATAATCGGTGATTAGTTTTCTTAATTTGTTTTTATCTCTCTGATCCTTGAAATTTATTGAATTTAATTTATTTTCGAGTTCATCATCTGTCAAATTGCCTTTTGAGATGTCTCGTTTTAGATCATCCGTTACAATAACCTCGATATGATTTACAATCTTTCGGTCGTTTTCTTCTACTTGGGCCGATATAAACGAAAAAACGTGGTTTACTGATGAACCATTGGGATTAATAATACATTTCTTTTTTCCCGTATCAATGACCAAACCCATTTTCTCCTGCAAGTCTATGCCGATAATACAGTCTCGTATCAGTCTAGGAATAACTAAAAAGGTTGCGGATATTTTAAAATTATTTGCAACGAACTCCGCTAAGATTTGTTTCTTTATATTGACTGATTTTTCTCCTGTGAACCCCGTTACCTGTAGTCCTGATATAGGGAGCGTCGGACATGATTTAAAACGAGTTATATTTTCATTATAAAAATGCTCGGAAATACAAGTAACTCAACTGCCCGTATCTACGAGAGCTGAAGTTTCTACACCTTCAATGGAAATCGCTATCTCAGGGCAAACTGTTGAGGGTCGCTTTATTGGTTGGGCATCGTCCTCCGATAATAGAAAATCACGAGTTTTATTAAATACAGAATTACACGATAAGAGCTTACCGCCTATATCCGAAAAATATGAATGAGATGTTGTACTCAGAGTTGGTCGGTTTGGACTCTCACAGCCTAACCTGGACCTATCCGAGGCTTCTGGTACAACCGTACTTAGTTTTCCGCATTTTGTAAATCAGAATCATGGTCGTATTGCCGGTTATCCCGATTTATCTCTATTTCGTTGATATGACGAGGCGGGTAATCGTGACTAGCAGTCGTTTGTCGAACTCGGTTTCTGTTTGGACTAGGCGTAGTATCTCTTCGGTAAGTTTGTGGTTGATTTTCCCGATGGGGAGAGAAAAATCTCCGCGGATAATTCTCCCTAGGGGTCGAAGAAGTAAACCTATCTAAATGTTCATTCGACGAACGGTTTTGATTGTCCGAGAAACTCACGAACTTAGTATTTCCGACAGAAGAATTTAACATTCCGACCGAGTCTAAATTATCCAATAAGAAAATTAATTGGTCGATCGTTTGGATCCCTCGAGACGGGACGGCAATTTGCACTTGGTCGTCAAAATGCCTGGATAAACATTCAACAACAGATTTCTCTGTCGGAGGATCATCCAGCATTTTTACCTCGTTATGCAATTTAAAGACATATTCACTGCGCGATAGATTGCCGTCGGCTCGATAAAATCCGAACTCAAGATTGCGTTTAATTTTCATTTGGACTTCGCCGTTCCAATATCGATTCTTAAACCGATCTTCAAAATCCTTAATTGTCTCGATTCGAGGTTCGACATGATCCCACCAATCTTTACACGGACCTTTTAACGATTGACTAATTATGTGTTTAAAATTATCTCTCGTTGCATCTACTGCCTCTAAATATCTAACAATCAAGGAAAGGTATTGCATGGGTTTTTCATAAGCCGCTGCTTGGAATACTGGCAAATCTAACTTAAAAGGGTATAAAGCTTTGTTATTGGGGACTGTGCCGATTCTTCGCGTCGCTAACCGGTTAATTTCCGTCCGTGTATTTTGAATTTGGTCAATACACGTCTTTATATCTTTTTGGACATCTACGACCTTTTCACTTTGTAATTCGGCTTGCTTGACGGCTTTTTCTGCTAAATCACGGGTGCGAAATGCTAATTCGTGCGCGTCGTTACTTATGCGCGAAATATATTCGATGTCGGCTTCATGTTGCTCTAACTGTTCTGTGCGCTTATCGCCGACGTCGATTAATCTCGCACTCCATGATGCAAATTTCGCGCACATCTCATTTAGCTTATCGACACGTACTTCTACCCCTTCGGCGCGCTGCTCAAGTTTTTTATTTCGTGCATGCAAAGTTATAAGGATCTGGGAAAGTTCCTGCCGCATTTCTTTAAAAGGGTCCTGCCCCCCAGCTGGACCGTAAAGAGAGTCTCGTCTCTGTGATTCTGACATCGTACGCCTACGATTGGCGGGATGCTGGGATTCCGTTCGCGAGGTTTGATCGATTATTTCCGACGGGATGTTTGGCGACAAATGTGATTTGCGCTCTGTTGGTTCGGCACCTTGATCTTTAAAATCTTCCCGCGAGGAAACTATTTGTACACCTGATTGTTGAACAGGAGCCCCCTCTCTGTTCTGTGGGCTATCAGATGCTGAGAATTCAGAGGATTTTCTATTATTTGACGCGGCGAGTGATCTCAAACCTTGTCTGCCCTTTTGGACGTGGGTTGCACTATCCTGGGAGAACCTACTAGCCAGATTCGTTTTGGCCCGGGGTTTTCCTCCTCTACCACGCGTGTGCGATTTATTGGTCATTTTATTTAATTGTTCAGGTCAATCAGCTTATCTTTAATTTTATGCTTACACGACTATCAGCTGTTACGTATAATGTTCTATATATGTTGTTGAAATTAGGAAATCGAAGTTAAAGATTAGTTAAAAACTATAAATGATTAATTCTTTAGCTAAATTATTTTGCTGAATACCTATGATTTTTTTTTACCATTTCCCCACAAGGGATGCCATTCTGCAACGTTTCGTTTTGGCTATCTTAAATTATAGTTAATAATTACCTTTAGCAGCTTTCTGGGTTCGCCGAAACGTTGTCGAACAGTGGTGCTTTTACGGCCAAATATATATTAATTAAATATTAATCGTAATATATGCAACCTGAGTTGCTTAGATATTTATTTTAGAGAAAAATGTTAATAACTGCTATGCAGAAAATTATTATATTGTGATCATAAGCAAGAAATAGATACAAAAGGAAAAGCATTTATTAGACGTAAAATTAAAACTTATATTTTCAATTTGCCGACCACTCTAAATAAATGTTGTAAATTTATGAAAAGAAGAAAAATGTCTGAGGAAATATGGGTAAAACAGGTATTCAACAAAATATACTGTATATATGTTTTATGTAGAAAACTCTTTAATTTATTTTCAATTAATACAAAAGTAAAAAAAAAAATGTATAATTATATTTTTATTTATTGATTGTGCACTTTCGATCGTTTAAGAGTTTATTAATTTTTCCTTTTTTATATAGAACATTTTATTCCGTAAATGCGAGCCATTGTAATTTGCAATTCAATTATATATATAAAAAATATATATATGTAACAAAAAAGGGAAATGCTGATGAAACTGAACGGAATTAATAAAATAAAAATTACCTACCCGAGTTCTACCCGAATACAAAAGGGATGAAAATATTAGTCAGGAAGGTAGGATTTTAAACTATTTCGCGCACTTTAGAAGGAAGATTAGAGGCCAGCAAAAACCTGGAGACCCTTTGGGTTCAAGTACGTTAGGCCTAGGGCCGACGGACGATCCCGGTCACACAGGACGAGTCGAAGACTCTTTTTATTTTGCTTCGTGGGCTCGGGTTAGTGGACTTATTAACAAAAAAAAAGAATAGTAATATAATACTATCCAAAAGGCTAGCCGAGGCCTGCCTACCCAGTTTGGCCTATTGGCGTAATTCTGGGGGATATTAATTATATTATCAGGAGATAATTATATCTCCTTAATTACCCAGCTTACATTTTACTCCTTGGCTGGTACCGGACACAGGGTGGTCCTCCGGGAGCGGCTTCCTTCGACGTCGAGGGACGAGAGCAGAGAGCTCGAGAAAAGGAAAAGAAAAAAGCCTATTGTCCGCTGTGCGCACGTTAATAAAGCAAACGGCTGAGCTTTGGCGGCGCGACCAAGTACCGCTTGCGCAATAGCTCATTTACTTACAATTTCTTAAAAGGTTGACGCAGCCCTACTCAGCCATCTACTTTACCATACCGCGCGCCCCGTTGTCTAAGCTTGCAGCGAAAGCCCCGCCCGCGAGAGAGTCTAGCCTAGAGAGAGAGAGAGTACGCGTGATGCTACTATAGCTAAACCGAACTTTCTATAGTTAGTGTATGTAAAAAGGAATTAAAATATAATATTTTTTTAATGGCCTATAGAAAAATTATAACGCGATCTCCAAAGCGATGCTATGCGGTGCGAGTTTCGGTGTACTTGCTTGTATCGAGACCTTCAAACGTCCGCATACCAACGCTTGAGAGAGCCCGATTTTTTTTTTTTAAAATAATTAAATAAAAACATAAATCTTTTCGTTACTTGGTTTCTCTCTTGGCTGACTTGAATTTGCTTAGTAGCGGCGAGTTGCCTGGAGCCAAGATATCGATTCATTTTACCTATGAATCGGTACCTTGCACATTGTGCTGCATAAAGTAGTTTTATTTAAATGGATTTCACAAAGAGGCTGTCGAACACTGGGTAATAAACCGATTTCAAAAAAACCAATTGCATTGTGTTCGTCTTGAAAAATTAGTCCTTATGACCCGACCCAGTTTTTTTTAGCTAGCTTGCCAGATGTGCTAAAATTACTTGAATACGGCGCGTCGAATTCCATCACTTCAGGGCATTTGTGATTTTGTAAGTTGTTGCGAATATAAAATAAATATTTACAGATTGTTTTGAAACACAATGACTTGAATTATTCATATATTTTTCCGTAAATGAGACTAGATAAACAAAGAATAAACTTGAGGATTATGCTGCATAAAGTATTTTTAATTAAATGGATTTCACAAAGCGGCTGCCGAACACTTGGTAATAAACCGATTTCAAAAAACCAATTGCATTGTGTTCGTCTTGAAAAATTAGTCCTTATGACCCCACCCAGTTTTTTTCTAGCTAGCTTGCCAGATGTGCTAAAATTACTTGAATACGGCCCGTCGAATTCCATCACTTCAGGGCATTCATGATTTTGTAAGTTGTTGCGAATATAAAATAAATGTTACAGATTGTTTTGAAACACAATGACTTGAATTATTCATATATTTTTCCGTAATGAGACTAGATAAACAGAGAAGAAACTTGCTCATTGTGCTGCATAAAGTAGTTTTAATTAAATGGATTTCCCAAAGCGGCTCCCGAACACTGGGTAATAAACCGATTTCAAAAAATGAGACTAGATAAACAGAGAAGAAACTTGATCATTGTGCTGCATAAAGTAGTTTTAATTAAATGGATTTCCCAAAGCGGCTCCCGAACACTGGGTAATAAACCGATTTCAAAAAAACCAATTACATTGTGTTCGTCTTGAAAAATTAGTCCTTATGCCCCGACCCAGTTTTTTCCTAGCTAGCTTGCCAGATGTGCTAAAATTACTTGAATACGGCGCGTCGAATTCCATCACTTCAGGGCATTCGTGATTTTGTAAGTTGTTGCGAATATAAAATAAATGTTTACAGATTGTTTTGAAACACCAATGACTTGAATTATTCATATATTTTTCCGTAAATGAGACTAGATAAACAGACAAGAAACTTGATAATTGTGCTGCATAAAGTAGTTTTAATTAAATGGATTTCACAAAGCGGCTCCCGAACACTGGGTAATAAACCGATTTCAAAAAAACCAATTGCATTGTGTTCGTCTTGAAAAATTAGTCCTTATGACCCCACCCAGTTATTTTTAGCTAGCTTGCCAGATGTGCTAAAATTACTTGAATACGGCGCGTCGAATTCCATCACTTCAGGGCATTTGTGATTTTGTAAGTTGTTGCGAATATAAAATTAATGTTTACAGATTGTTTTGAAACACAATGACTTGAATTATTCCTATATTTTTCCGTAAATGAGACTAGATAAACAGAGAAGAAACTTGATAATTGTGCTGCATAAAGTAGTTATAATAAAATGGATTTCACAAAGAGGCTGCAGAAAACTGGGTAATAAATCGGTTTCAAAAAAATTTTTCCGTAAATGAGACTAGATAAACAAAGAATAATTATTCCATAACATCAAAAACGAATTCGACGCGCCGTATTCAAGTAATTTTAGCACATCTGGCAAGCTAGCTAGAAACAATTGGGTTGGGTTATAAGGACTAATTTTTCAAGACGAACACAATGCAACTTGTTTTTTTTTAAGTCGGTTTATTACCTAGTATTCTGCAGCTGCTTTGTGAAATAAGTTTTTTGGTAGATTTCACCGCATTTTGGTATGCATTATGCATTTTGTATGTAATAATTTATGCAATCCTTGCGGTAAGTTCTTGACTATTTACTTTTGAAGTAATCAATTTATATGCTTAAATCTGAACTTATAAAACTTTCCTAGTAGAATCTTAAATTTCATAACAATTTTATGCGGTTTTTGCCAAAATTGCAATAAATGGTTATAAAGTAAGAAAACTGTATTTCATGCAATGACAAAAATAAACTATTTGACAATTCACGTTTTTATATGCAATTACGTACTTTTATATATCTTTATCTACATACTAAAAGTTCTGCTATAGATACGCTACATTTTAATAGGTTTTCAAATCCAATTTAAATTTTAAAAACTATTTTATTGCTATTTTGTTACTGCAACAATTTTAAACAATTATTTTTCAGATTATTGTATTCGTTACTCAGAAATGAACGAAAAACTTGAAATTGTACTTAACCAACAAAAAGAGATTTTGGATAAATTGCAGAAAGTTTTGAATTTTTATAAGACTATTGAAAACGTTGTTAACAAAATAGAGGCTGCAATAAGATATGTTATCCATTTATTGACAAGTCACTTGGGCATTAAGATGAATCATTAATTTATTTGGTAATAATACACTCACTGTTTCAACGTAATTTGCATCATTAATGAAAATAAAAGTATAATCCAAGAAGTTAACTGCAGCTGCGTTGATGTACTCATTTTTAATTTCATGTACTACTTTGTAACCATAGTAGGAACTGGCTCGTTTTCCAAAGTGTCCGAAAAATGGTGTACATTTTTCTCCCAATAATGAAACGTTTTTTTTCACCTTTTAAATCCATCATTCCTGACCAAATCGGCTGAATCTATTAGTCTTATCATTTAACTAGCCATTTATGGAGTCGAAAAAATGCTTTGTATCGCTGTATCAAAGTTCAGTGGAACTATGCCGATTTTAAATTTTCTAAATCTGTTTCAAAGTGCCTTAGCTGTGCGTGCGTGAAAACCCAAGGCCAGAAATCGAAAACAAATCCATCAGTTTAGACCAGAAGCTCCTGGTCATCGCTGTATCAAAGTTCAGTTGGTCTAGGCCGATTTTAAATTTTCTAAATCTGTTTCGAAGTGCCTTAGCAGGGCGTCCGTGAAAACCCAAGGCCAGAAAGCGAAAACAAAAACCATCAGTTTAGACCAGAAGCTCCTGGTCATCGCTGTATCAAAGTTCAGTTGGTCTAGGCCGATTTTAAATTTGTTTCTAAGTGCCTTAGCAGGGCATCCGTGAAAACCCAAGGCCATAAAGCGAAAACAAAAACCATCAGTTTAGACCAGAAGCTCCTGGTCATCGCTGTATCAAAGTTCAGTTGGTCTAGGCCGATTTTAAATTTTCTAAATCTGTTTCAAAGTGCCTTAGCGGGGCGTCCGTGAAAACCCAAGGCCAGAAAGCGAAAACAAAAACCATCAGTTTAGACCAGAAGCTCCTGGTCATCGTTGTATCAATTTCAGTTGGTCTAGGCCGATTTTAAATTTGTTTCAAAGTGCCTTAGCAGGGCATCCGTGAAAACCCAAGGCCAGAAAGCGAAAACAAAAACCATCAGTTTAGACCAGAAGCTCCTGGTTATCGCTGTATCAAAGTTCACTTGATCTAGGCCGATTTTAAATTTTCTAAATCTGTTTCAAAGTGCCTTAGCGGGGCGTGCGTAAAAACCCAAGGCCAGAAAGCGAAAACAAATCCATCAGTTTAGTACAGGAGCTCCTGGTCATCCCTGTATCAAAGTTCAGTGAGCCTAAGCCGATTTTTAAATTACTAAATTGGTTTCAAAGTGCCTTAGCAGGGCATCCGTGAAAACCCAAGGCCAGAAAGCGAAAACAAAAACCATCAGTTTAGACCAGAAGCTCCTGGTTATCGCTGTATCAAAGTTCAGTGGGACTATGCCGATTTTAAATTTTCTAAACTGGTTTCAAAGTGCTTCAGCGCTACGTTCTTCAAAACCCAAGGCTAGAAAGCGAAATTAAATCCATCAGTTTAGTACAGGAGCTCCTGGTCATCCCTGTATCAAAGTTCAGTGAGCCTAAGCCGATTTTTAAATTACTAAATTGGTTTCAAAGTGCGTTAGCGGGGCGTGCGTGAAAACCCAACGGTAGAAAGCGAAAACAAATCCATCAGTTTAGACCAGAATCAGCTGGTCATCCCTGTATCAAAGTTCAGTGATTGAAAAAATTAGTGTACACATCAGGAGTTGTAAAATGGCGACCCCGTAGCACACTTTTGCCAACCTCGCCTTTGGCTCGTCGATATTTTATCTCCCTAAATGTGTAATACACTATAAATTAATTTTACTTGATTGATTTTTAACGTATTATTAAGTTGTTAAAAGTAGATTTTTTAACGAGTACAGAAAGACTTTATTTATGAAGTGAGAAGTTTTCTAGTTGAAAGCGGTGGTTGAATCGGATTTTGTAAAAACCCTTTATGTACTTATTAAGATACTCGCCTTCGTCTCGGGTCGAATACTGCTCATTTTGTAAATAATACTTCTCCGTATCATTTAAAAAATATACTATTACAATTACAAAAGAGTTAAAAGAGGCGACGTAGTTGCAATTTTTGGTTTAGAGTGCTGTAATAGTAATTATTCATTTTCCTGAGCTTACAGGGTAGTTTAATCATTTTAGTTTTTAATCATTTTGACGCGAATTCGTATTGGAAACTAGATATTTACTTTAATTTGTTAGTATGTAGTAGCGCGACCAATGATATAGAATCTGAAAGTAGACATGTATTGTCGCAAATACCATGATTCGTAGTCACTAATATTTTAAACAAATTTTTACACACATATTCTTTACTATTATATTCGTATAAAATGTATGTTTTACCTGAAGTCATTTTAATTGTAATATTAGAAGCTTTTGTGCAGTAATAACAAGTTGTATTAAAAATAAAGAATATGCGTGTAAAAGGGATGTAAATCATAAATAAATACCATATCCCTGGTAGAAATGTTTAGCAGCTTTTAACTAGTCCACAGCGAATGACACACAAACTTAGCAGCAAGTTGAGCAGTGACTAGTTAGTGGACATGTTATTTTCGGCATATTTTTTAACATTTATTACAGATATGTACACTAAAGATACATGTACTGTTTAAAATAATAAAAATAAGATCTCGTATCAGTACATTACGTTATGTTTACAAATCAAATGTTAGTTTCTTAAGCAGTGCTTCACCAGTGCCTCAAAATTGATAATGGACAGTTGATTTAAGTCAGAAACTACTTCGCTTAGCAGTTTTACTACTTTACTTTCTACCAGGGAATATTTATGTAAAAAAGATTATATAAAGGTATTAACATACAATTTCCTTTAAATAATCTTTTTATCTACCATATTTTATTGTAATTATTATATAAAAATTATGTTATTTATTATGATGAATATTCTTAATGCAACAATAAAGTTGGTAAAAAGTATAACGATTATTATATTTTCTTAAATATCTTATTTTATAAAATATTAGCAATGCAAATAATTTATTATATTTTACAATTTTATAATGATATTCATACTTTATTTTAATAATGTATAAAAATTTATTAGCCGTTATATTATTAGCTAGTTATATTAAGCTGGAGTTGGGTGGCGGAAATTTTGCCTACTCGGTCATTTTGCCTACTCGCCTTAAGTAACGCATCGCATGAGACTTGTCCGCGACATTGTAGGCAGCAGAGCGCGCTAAATTCAAACACGTTAGAAGATACGATATTAAATAAACAATATTTTATTATTAATAATTAATTAAAAATAAGTAAAAAATTGTGTTGCGAGTATATAGGTGAATATTTACGCTGGAAGTAAAATATATCATTTAATTAGATAATTAACACTGCAAATAATAATCAAATTAATTATTAATAAATTGTATAGTATAATTATAACATTCAGTAAATACGTATAATATAAGCATTAAATTTTTAAATCTAAC
>CM047430.1:74549214-74647792 GCA_026168455.1 Theocolax elegans | reverse complement strand
TTATTATTTAGTTTAATTCTAGATTTTTATTAATGTAAGATTAGGAAAAAAAAATGTAATTTCAAAATTTTCGGAAGCGATATAGGGGTGGGTAGTTGAGAGCTGTTGTATACTGTTAACTAAATTAACCTTACTGTTTAAATATGATTATTCGTAACAAGTTACATATATTATATGTGTTCAATCCTAAATTAAATATTGAAAAAATCGACGTTTTGGCCAGATATATGTGTGATTTTACACATAAAAATGTATTCAAATTTGATCAACCCGGCCCGGGAACGAAACCAAAAATATTGAAAAAATCGACGTTTTGGCCAGATATATGTGTGATTTTACACATAAAATGTATATGAATTCGATAATCCGCCGGGGAACGAATTGAGAAACATTGAAAAATCTACGTTTTGGCCGTTTGTATGTGTGATTTTACACGTAAAAATGTATATGAATTCAATTAATCCGGCCGGGGAACGAAATGAGAAATATTGAAAAAATCGACGTTTGGTCGTTTGTATGTGTTATTTTACACATAGAAAGTATTCGCAATTTGATAAACCCGGCCCGGGTACGAAATCAAAAATATTGAAAAAATCGACGTTTTGGCCAGTTATATGTGTGATTTTACACATAAAAATTGTATATGAATTCGATTAATCCGGCCGGGGAACGAATTGAGAAACATTGAAAAAATCTACGTTTTGGCCGTTTGTATGTGTGATTTTACACATAAAAATGTATGTGAATTCGATTAACCCGGCCGGGGAACGAAATGAGAAATATTGAAAAAATCGACGTTTTGGTCGTTTGTATGTGTTATTTTACACATAGAAATGTATTCGAATTTGATAAACCCGGCCCGGGTACGAAATCAAAAATATTGAAAAAATCGACGTTTTGGCCAGTTAAATGTGTGATTTTACACATAAAAATGTATATGATTTCGATTAATCCGGCCGTTGATCGAAATAAGAAATATTGAAAAAATCCACGTTTTGGCCGTTTGTATGTGTGATTATACACATAAAAATGTATTCAAATTTTTATCAACCCGGTCCGGGAACGAGCCAAAAATATTGAAAAAATCGACGTTTTGGCCAGATATATGTGTGATTTTACACATAAAAATGTATATGAATTCACTTAACCCGGCCGGGGAATGAAATGAGAAATTTTCAAAAAATCGACGTTTTGGTCTTTTGTATGTGTGATTCTACACATAAAAATGTATATGATTTCGATTAACCCGGCCGGGGAACGTAATGAGAAATATTGAAAAAATCGACATTTTGGGCAGTTATATGTGTTATTTTACACATAGAAATGTATTCGAATTTGATAAACTCGGCCCGGGAACGAAATCAAAAATTTTGAAAAAATCGACGTTTTGGCCAGTTATATGTGTGATTTCACACATAAAAATGTATATGAATTCGATTAATCCGGCCGGGGAACGAAATGAGAAATACTGAAAAAATCGACGTTTTGGCCGGTTATTAGTGTGATTTTACACATAAAAATGTACATGAATTCGATTAATCCGGCCGGGGATCGAAATGAGACATATTGAAAAAATCGACGTTTTGGCCGTTTGTATATGTGATTTTACACATAAAAATGTATATGAATACGATTACTACGGCCGGGGAACGAAATGAGTAATACTCAAAAAATCGACGTTTTGGCCGGTTATATGTGTGATTTTACACAGAAAAATGTATATGAATTCGATTAATACGGCCGGGGAACAAAATGAGAAATACTGAAAAAATCGACGTTTTGGCCGGTTATTAGTGTGATTTTACACATAAAAATGTACATGAATTCGATTAATCCGGCCGGGGATCGAAATGAGAAATATTGAAAAAATCCACGTTTTGGCCGTTTGTATGTGTGATTGTACACATAAAAATGTATATGAAATCGATTAATCCGGCCGGGGAACGAAATGAGAAATACTGTAAAAATCGACGATTTGGACAGTTGTATGTGTGAATTTACACATAAAAATGTATTCAAATTTGATCAACACGGCCCGGGAACGAAACCTAAAATATTGAAAAAATCGACGTTTTGGCCAGGTATATGTGTGATTTTACACATACAAATGTATATGAATTCGATTAATCCGGCCGGGGAACGAAATGAGAAATATTGAAAAAAACGACGTTTTGGTCGTTAGTATGTGTTATTTTACACATAGAAATGTATTCGTATTTGTTAAACCCGGCCCATGAACGAAATCAAAAATATTGAAAAAATCGACGTTTTGGTCGTTTGTATGTGTGATTTTACACATAAAAATGTATATGAATTCGATTAACCCGGCCGGGGAACGAAATGAGAAATATTGAAAAAATCGACGTTTTGGTCGTTCGTATGTGTTATTTTACACATAGAAATGTATTCGAATTTGATAAACCCAGCCCGGGAACGAAATCAAAAATATTGAAAAAATCGAAGTTTTGGCCAGTTATATGTGTGATTTTATACATAAAAATGTATATGAATTCGATTAACCCGGCCGGGGAACGAAATGAGAAATATTGAAAAAATCGACGTTTTGGTCGTTCGTATGTGTTATTTTACACATAGAAATGTATTCGAATTTGATAAACCCCGCCCGGGAACGAAATCAAAAATATTGAAAAAATCGACGTTTTGGCCAGTTATATGTGTGATTTTACACATAAAAATGTATATGAATTCGATTAATCCGACCGGGGAACGAAATGAGAAATATTGAAAAAATCGACATTTTGGTCGTTTGTATGTGTTATTTTACACATAGAAATGTATTCGAATTTGATAAACCCGTCCGGGGAACGTAATGAGAAACATTGAAAAAATCCACGTTTTGGCCGTTGGTATGTGTTATTTTACACATAGAAATGTATTCGAATTTGATAAACCCGGCCCGGGAACGAAATCAAAAATATTGAAAAAATCGACGTTTTGGCCAGTTATATGTGTGATTTTACACATAAAAATGTATATGATTTCGATTAATCCGGCCGGGGATCAAAATGAAAAATATTGAAAAAATCCACGTTGTGGTCGTTTGTATGTGTGATTTTACACATAAAAATGTAAATGAATTCGATTAACCCGTCCGGGGAACGTAATGAGAAACATTGAAAAAATCCAAGTTTTAGCCGTTGGTATGTGTTATTTTACAAATGTATTCGAATTTGATAAACTCGGCCTGGGAACGAAATCAACAATATTGAAAAAATCGACGTTTTGGCCAGATATATGTTAGATTTTACACATAAAAATGTATATGAATTCGATTACTACGGCCGGGGAACGAAATGAGTAATACTCAAAAAATCGACGTTTTGGCCGGTTATATGTGTGATTTTACACAGAAAAATGTATATGAATTCGATTAATACGGCCGGGGAACAAAATGAGAAATACTGAAAAAATCGACGTTTTGGCCGTTTGTATGTGTTATTTTACACATAGAAATGTATATGAATTCGATTAATACAGCGGGGGAACGAAATGAGAAATACTGAAAAAATCGACGTTTTGGCCAGATATATTTGTGATTTTAAACATAAAAATGTATATGAATTCACTTAACCCGGCCCGGGAACGAAATCAAAAATATTGAAAAAATCGACGTTTTGGCCAGTTCTATGTGTGATTTTACACATAAAAATGTATATGAATTCGATTAATCCGGCCGGGGAACGAAATGAGAAACACTGAAAAAATCTACGTTTTGGCCGTTTGTATGTGTGATTTTACACATAAAAATGTAGATGAATTCGATTAACCCGGCCGGGGAACGTAATGAGAAGTATTGACAAAATCGACATTTTGACAGTTATATGTGTGATTTTACACATAAAAATGTATTCAAATTTGATCAACCCGGCCCGGGAACGAAACCAAAAATATTGAAAAAATCGACGTTTTGGCCGATTATATGTGTGATTTTACACATAAAAATGTATATGAATTCGATTAATACGGCCGGGGAACGGAATGAGAAATACTGAAAAAAACGACGTTTTGGCCGGTTATATGTGTGATTTTACACATAAAAATGTATATGAATTCGATTAATCCGGCCGGGGAACGAAATGAGAAATATTGAAAAAAAACGACGTTTTGGTCGTTTGTATGTGTTATTTTACACATAGAAATGTATTTGAATTCGATTAATCCGTCCGGGAACGAAACCAAAAATACTGAAAAAATCGACGTTTTGGCCGGTTATATGTGTGATTCTACACATAAAAATGTATATGAATTCGATTAATACGGCCGGGGAACGGAATGAGAAATACTGAAAAAATCGACGTTTTGGCCGGATATATGTGTGATTTTACACATAAAATGTATATGAATTCGATTAATCCGGCCGGGGAACGAAATGAGAAATATTGAAAAAAACGACGTTTTGGTCGTTTGTATGTGTTATTTTACACATAGAAATGTATTCGTATTTGATAAACCCGGCCCGGGAACGAAATTAAAAATATTGAAAAAATTGTCGTTTTGGCCAGATATATGTGTGATTTTACACATAAAAATGTATATGAATTCGATTAATCCGACCGGGGAACGAAATGAGAAATATTGAAAAAATCGACATTTTGGTCGTTTGTATGTGTTATTTTACACATAGAAATGTATTCGAATTTGATAAACCCGGCCCGGGAACGAAATCAAAAATATTGAATAAATCGACGTTTTGGCCAGTTATATGTGTGATTTTACACATAAAAATGTATATGATTTCGATTAATCCGGCCGGGGATCGAAATAAAAATATTGAAAAAATCAACGTTGTGGTCGTTTGTATGTGTGATTTTACACATAAAAATGTATATGAATTCGATTAACCCGTCCGGGGAACGTAATGAGAAACATTGAAAAAATCCACGTTTTGGCCGTTGGTATGTGTTATTTTACACATAGAAATGTATTCGAATTTGATAAACTCGGCCTGGGAACGAAATCAAAAATATTGAAAAAATCGACGTTTTGGCCAGATATATGTTAGATTTTACACATAAAAATGTATATGAATAAGATTACTACGGCCGGGGAACGAAATGAGTAATACTCAAAAAATCAACGTTTTGGCCGGTTATATGTGTTATTTTACACAGAAAAATGTATATGAATTCGATTAATACGGCCGGGGAACAAAATGAGAAATACTGAAAAAATCGACGTTTTGGCCGGTTATTAGTGTGATTTTACACATAAAAATGTACATGAATTCGATTAATCCGGCCGGGGATCGAAATGAGAAATATTGAAAAAATCGACGTTTTGGCCGTTTGTATGTGTGATTTTACACATACAAATGTATATGAAATCGATTAATCCGGCCGGGGAACGAAATGAGAAATACTATAAAAATCGACGCTTTGGACATTTGTATGTGTGAATTTACACATAAAAATGTATTCAAATTTGATCAACCCGGCCCGGGAACGAAACCAAAAATATTGATAAAATCGACGTTTTGGCCAGGTATATGTGTGATTTTACACATAAAAATGTATATGAATTCGATTAACCCGGCCGGGGAACGAAATGAGAAACATTGAAAAAATCGACGTTTTGGTCGTTCGTATGTGTTATTTTACACATAGAAATGTATTCGAATTTGATAAACCCGGCCCGGGAACGAAATCAAAAATATTGAAAAAATCGATCTTTTGGCCAGTTATATGTGTGATTTTATATATTTTAATGTATATGAATTCGATTAACCCGGCCGGGGAACGAAATGAGAAATATTGAAAAAATCGACGTTTTGGTCGTTCGTATGTGTTATTTTACACATAGAAATGTATTCGAATTTGATAAACCCGGCCCGGGTACGAAATCAAAAATATTGAAAAAATCGACGTTTTGGCCAGTTATATGTGTGATTTTACACATAAAAATGTATATGAATTCGATTAATCCGGCCGGGGAACGAATTGAGAAACGTTGAAAAAATCTACGTTTTGGCCGTTTGTATGTGTGATTTTACACATAAAAATGTATATGAATTCAATTAATCCGGCCGGGGAACGAAATGAGAAATATTGAAAAAATCGACGTTTTGGTCATTTGTATGTGTTATTTTACACATAGAAATGTACTCGTATTTGATAAAACCGGCCCGGGAACGAAATCAAAAATATTGAAAAAATCGACGTTTAGGCCAGATATATGTGTGATTTTACACATAAAAATGTATTCAAATTTTTATCAACGCGGCTCGGGAACGAAACCAAAAATATTGAAAAAATCGACGTTTTGGCCAGATATACGTGTGATTTTACACATAAAAATGTATATGAATTCGATTAACCCGGCCGGGGAACGAAATGAGAAATATTGAAAAAATCGACGTTTTGGTCGTTTGTATGTGTTATTTTACACATAGAAATGTATTCATATTTTTATCAACCCGGTCCGGGAACGAAACCAAAAATATTGAAAAAATCGACGTTTTGGCCAGATATATGTGTGATTTTACACATAAAAATGTATATGAATTCACTTAACCCGGCCGGGGAATGAAATAAGAAATTTTCAAAAAATCTACGTTTTGGTCGTTTGTATGTGTGATTCTACACATAAAAATGTATATGATTTCGATTAACCCGGCCGGGGAACGTAATGAGAAATATTGATAAAATCGACATTTTGGGCAGTTATATGTGTTATTTTACACATAGAAATGTATTCGAATTTGATAAACTCGGCCCGGGAAACGTAATGAGAAATAATGAAAAAATCGATGTTTTGGCCAGTTATATGTGTGATTTACACATAAAAATGTATATGAATTCGATTAATCCGGCTGGGGATCGAAATGAGAAATATTGAAAAAGTCGACGTTTTGGCCGTTTGTATGTGTGATTTTACACATAAAAATGTATATGAATTCGATTAATCCGGCCGGGGAACTAATTGAGAAACATTGAAAAAATCTACGTTTTGGCCGTTTGTATGTGTGATTTTACACATAAAAATGTATATGAATTCAATTAATCCGGCCGGGGAACGAAATGAGAAATATTGAAAAATCGACGTTTTGGTCGTTTGTATGTGTTCTTTTACACATAGAAATGTATTCGAATTTGATAAACCCGTCCGGGGAACGTAATGAGAAACATTGAAAAAATCCACGTTTTGGCCGTTGGTATGTGTTATTTTACACATAGAAATGGATTCGAATTTGATAAACCCGGCCCGGGAACGAAATCAAAAATATTGAAAAAATCGACGTTTTGGCCAGTTATATGTGTGATTTTACACATAAAAATGTATATGATTTCGATTAATCCGGCCGGGGATCAAAATGAAAAATATTGAAAAAATCCACGTTGTGGTCGTTTGTATGTGTGATTTTACACATAAAAATGTACATGAATTCGATTAATCCGGCCGGGGAACGAAATGAGAAATATTGAAAAAATCGACGTTTTGGTCGTTCGTATGTGTTATTTTACACATAGAAATGTATTCGAAATTGATAAACCCGGCCCGGGAACGAAATCAAAAATATTGAAAAAATCGACGTTTTGGCCAGTTATATGTGTTATTTTACACATAGAAATGTATTCGAATTTGATAAACCCGTCCGGGGAACGTAATGAGAAACATTGAAAAAATCCACGTTTTGGCCGTTGGTATGTGTTATTTTACACATAGAAATGTATTCGAATTTGATAAACCCGGCCCGGGAACGAAATCAAAAATATTGAAAAAATCGACGTTTTGGCCAGTTATATGTGTGATTTTACACATAAAAATGTATATGATTTCGATTAATCGGGCCGGGGATCAAAATGAAAAATATTGAAAAAATCCACGTTGTGGTCGTTTGTATGTGTGATTTTACACATAGAAATGTATTCGAATTTGATAAACCCGTCCGGGGAACGTAATGAGAAACATTGAAAAAATCCACGTTTTGGCCGTTGGTATGTGTTATTTTACACATAGAAATGTATTCGAATTTGATAAACCCGGCCCGGGAACGAAATCAAAAATATTGAAAAAATCGACGTTTTGGCCAGTTATATGTGTGATTTTACACATAAAAATGTATATGATTTCGATTAATCCGGCCGGGGATCAAAATGAAAAATATTGAAAAAATCCACGTTGTGGTCGTTTGTATGTGTGATTTTACACATAAAAATGTATATGAATTCGATTAACCCGTCCGGGGAACGTAATGAGAAACATTGAAAAAATCCACGTTTTGGCCGTTGGTATGTGTTATTTTACACATAGAAATGTATTCGAATTTGATAAACTCGGCCTGGGAACGAAATAAAAAATATTGAAAAAATCGACGTTTTGGCCAGATATATGTTAGATTTTACACATAAAAATGTATATGAATTCGATTACTACGGCCGGGGAACGAAATGAGTAATACTCAAAAAATCGACGTTTTGGCCGGTTATATGTGTGATTTTACACATAAAAATGTATATGAATTCGATTAATCCGGCCGGGGAACGAAATGAGAAACACTGAAAAAATCTACGTTTTGGCCGTTTGTATGTGTTATTTTACACATAGAAATGTATTCGTATTTGATAAACCCGGCCCGGGAACGAAATTAAAAATATTGAAAAAATTGTCGTTTTGGCCAGATATATGTGTGATTTTACACATAAAAATGTATTCAAATTTGATCAACCCGGCCCGGGAACGAAACCAAAAATATTGAAAAAATCGACGTTTTGGCCGATTATATGTGTGATTTTACACATAAAAATGTATATGAATTCGATTAATACGGCCGGGGAACGGAATGAGAAATACTGAAAAAAACGACGTTTTGGCCGGTTATATGTGTGATTTTACACATAAAAATGTATATGAATTCGATTAATCCGGCCGGGGAACGAAATGAGAAATATTGAAAAAAACGACGTTTTGGTCGTTTGTATGTGTTATTTTACACGTAGAAATGTATTTGAATTCGATTAATCCGTCCGGGAACGAAACCAAAAATACTGAAAAAATCGACGTTTTGGCCGGTTATATGTGTGATTACACATAAAAATGTATAGGAATTCGATTAATACGGCCGGGGAACGGAATGAGAAATACTGAAAAAATCGACGTTTTGGCCGGTTATATGTGTGATCTTACACATACAAATGTATATGAATTCGATTAATACAGCCGGGGATCGAAATGAGAAATACTGAAAAAATCGACGTTTTGGCCGGTTATATGTGTGATTTTACAAAGAAAAATGTATATGAATTCGATTAACCCGGCCGGGGAACGAAATGAGAACACTGAAAAAATCTACGTTTTGGCCGTTTGTATGTGAGATTTTACACAGAAAAATGTATTTGAATTCGATTAATCCGTCCGGGAACGAAATCAAAAATATTGAAAAAATCGACGTTTTGACCAGATATATGTGTGATTTTACACAGAAAAATGTATATGAATTCGATTAATCCGGTCGGGGATCGAAATGAGAAATATTAAAAAAGTCGACATTTTGGCCGTTTGTATGCCTGATTTTACACATAAAAATGTAAAAGAATTCACTTAACCCGGCCGGGGAACGAAATGTGAAATTTTCAAAAAATCGACGTTTTGGTCGTTTGTATGTGTGATTTTACACATAAAAACGTATATGAATTCGATTAACCCGGCCGGGGAACGAAATGTGAAATATTGAAAACATCGACGTTTTGGCCAGTTATATGTGTGATCTTACACATACAAATGTATATGAATTCGATTAATACAGCCGGGGATCAAAATGAGAAATACTGAAAAAATCGACGTTTTGGCCGGTTATATGTGTGATTTTACACAGAAAAATGTATATGAATTCGATTAACCCGGCCGGGGAACGAAATGAGAACACTGAAAAAATCTACGTTTTGGCCGTTTGTATGTGAGATTTTACACAGAAAAATGTATTTGAATTCGATTAATCCGTCCGGGAACGAAATCAAAAATATTGAAAAAATCGACGTTTTGACCAGATATATGTGTGATTTTACACAGAAAAATGTATATGAATTCGATTAATCCGGTCGGGGATCGAAATGAGAAATATTAAAAAAGTCGACATTTTGGCCGTTTGTATGTGTGATTTTACACATAAAAATGTATATGAATTCAATTAATCTGGCCGGGGAACGAAATGGGAAATATTGAAAAAATCGACGTTTTGGCCGTTTGTATGTGTGATTTTACACATAAAAATGTATATGAATTCGATTACCCGGCCGGGGAACGAAATGAGAAATATTGAAAAAATCGACGTTTTGGTCGTTTCTGTGTGTTATTTTACACATAGAAATGTATTCGAATTTGATAAACCCGGCCCGGGAACGAAATCAAAAATATTGAAAAAATCGACGTTTTGACCAGATATATGTGTGACTTTACACATAAAAATGTATTCAAATTTTTATCAACCCGGCCCGGGAACGAAACCAAAAATATTGAAAAAATCGACGTTTTGGCCAGATATACGTGTGATTTTACACATAAAAATGTATATGAATTCGATTAATGCGACCGGGAACGAAATCAAAAATATTGAAAATTCGACGTTTTGGCCAGTTATATGTGTGACTTTACACATAAAAATGTATATGAATTCGATTAATACGGCCGGGGAAACGAAATGAGAAATACTGAAAAAATCGACGTTTTGGCCGGTTATATGTGTGATTTTACACAGAAAAATGTATATGAATTTGATTAATCCGGCCGGGGATCGAAATGAGAAATATTGAAAAAATCGACGTTTTGGTCGTTTGTGTGTGTTAGTTTACACATAGAAATGTATTCGAATTTGATAAACCCGGCCCGGGAACGAAATCAAAAATATTGAAAAAATTGACGTTTTGGCCAGTTATATGTGTGATTTTACACATAAAAATGTATTTGAATTCGATTAATACGGCCGGGGAACGAAATCAGAAATACTGAAAAAGTCGACGTTTTGGCCGGTTATATGTGTGATTTTACACAGAAAAATGTATATGAATTCGATTAATCCGGCCGGGGATCGAAATGAGAAATATTGAAAAAATCCACGTTTTGGTCGTTTGTATGTGTGATTTTACACATAAAAATGTATATGAATTCGATTAACCCGTCCGGGAACGTAATGAGAAACATTGAAAAAATCCACGTTTTCGCCGTTTGTATGTGTTATTTTACACATAGAAATGTATTCGAATTTGATAAACCCGGCCCGGGAACGAAATCAAAAATATTGCAAAAATCGACGTTTTGGCCAGTTATATGTGTGATTTTATACATAAAAATGTATATGAATTCGATTAACCCGGCCGGGGAACGAAATGAGAAATATTGAAAAAATCGACGATTTGGTCGTTCGTATGTGTTATTTTACACATAGAAATGTATTCGAATTTGATAACCCGGCCCGGGAACGAATCCAAATTATTGAAAAAATCGACGTTTTGGCCAGATATATGTGTGATTTTACACATAAAAACGTATATGAATTCGATTAACCCGGCCGGGGAACGAAATGTGAAATATTGAAAACATCGACGTTTTGGCCAGTTATATGTGTGACCTTACACATACAAATGTATATGAATTCGATTAATACAGCCGGGGATCGAAATGAGAAATACTGAAAAAATCGACTTTTTGGCCGGTTATATGTGTGATTTTACACATAAAAATGTATATGCATTCGATTAATCCAGCTGGGGATCGAAATGAGAAATATTGAAAAAATCGACGTTTTGGTCGTTTGTATGTGTGATTTTACACATAAAAATGTATATGAATTCGATTAACCCGTCCGGGGAACGTAATGAGAAACATTGAAAAAATCCACGTTTTCGCCGTTTGTATGTGTTATTTTACACATAGAAATGTATTCGAATTTGATAAACCCGGCCCGGGAACGAAATCAAAAATATTGCAAAAATCGACGTTTTGGCCAGTTATATGTGTGATTTTATACATAAAAATGTATATGAATTCGATTAACCCGGCCGGGGAACGAAATGAGAAATATTGAAAAAATCGACGATTTGGTCGTTCGTATGTGTTATTTTACACATAGAAATGTATTCGAATTTGATAAACCCGGCCCGGGAACGAATCCAAATTATTGAAAAAATCGACGTTTTGGCCAGATATATGTGTGATTTTACACATAAAAACGTATATGAATTCGATTAACCCGGCCGGGGAACGAAATGTGAAATATTGAAAACATCGACGTTTTGGCCAGTTATATGTGTGACCTTACACATACAAATGTATATGAATTCGATTAATACGGCCGGGGAACGAAATCAGAAATACTGAAAAAGTCGACGTTTTGGCCGGTTATATGTGTGATTTTACACAGAAAAATGTATATGAATTCGATTAATCCGGCCGGGGATCGAAATGAGAAATATTGAAAAAATCCACGTTTTGGTCGTTTGTATGTGTGATTTTACACATAAAAATGTATATGAATTCGATTAACCCGTCCGGGGAACGTAATGAGAAACATTGAAAAAATCCACGTTTTCGCCGTTTGTATGTGTTATTTTACACATAGAAATGTATTCGAATTTGATAAACCCGGCCCGGGAACGAAATCAAAATATTGCAAAAATCGACGTTTTGGCCAGTTATATGTGTGATTTTATACATAAAAATGTATATGAATTCGATTAACCCGGCCGGGGAACGAAATGAGAAATATTGAAAAAATCGACGATTTGGTCGTTCGTATGTGTTATTTTACACATAGAAATGTATTCGAATTTGATAAACCCGGCCCGGGAACGAATCCAAATTATTGAAAAAATCGACGTTTTGGCCAGATATATGTGTGATTTTACACATAAAAACGTATATGAATTCGATTAACCCGGCCGGGGAACGAAATGTGAAATATTGAAAACATCGACGTTTTGGCCAGTTATATGTGTGACCTTACACATACAAATGTATATGAATTCGATTAATACAGCCGGGGATCGAAATGAGAAATACTGAAAAAAATCGACTTTTGGCCGGTTATATGTGTGATTTTACACATACAAATGTATATGCATTCGATTAATCCAGCTGGGGATCGAAATGAGAAATATTGAAAAAATCGACGTTTTGGTCGTTTGTATGTGTGATTTTACACATAAAAATGTATATGAATTCGATTAACCCGGCCGGGGAACGAAATGAGAACACTGAAAAAATCTACGTTTGGCCGTTTGTATGTGAGATTTTACACAGAAAAATGTATTGAATTCGATTAATCCGTCCGGGAACGAAATCAAAAATATTGAAAAATCGACATTTTGGCCAGTTATATGTGTGGTTTACACATAAAAATGTATATGAATTCGATTAACCCGGCCGGGGAACGAAATGAGAAATATTGAAAAAATCGACGTTTTGGTCGTTCGTATGTGTTATTTTACACATAGAAATGTATTCGAATTTGATAAACCCGGCCCGGGAACGGATCCAAAAATATTGAAAAAATCGACGTTTTGGCCAGATATATGTGTGATTTTACACATAAAAACTTGTATGAATTCCGATTAATCCCGGCCGGGGAACGTAAATCAAGAAATAATTGAAAAAGTCGACGTTTTTGGGCCGGTTTGTATGTGTGATTTTACACGAAAAATGTATATGGAATTCGATTAATCCGGACGGGGATCGAAATGAGGAAATATTGAAAAAATCCAGTTTGGTGTTTGTAATGGTGATTTTACACTAAAAAATGTATATGAATTCGATTAACCGTCCGGGGACGTAATGAGAACATTGAAAATCAACGTTTCGCCGTTTGTTATGTGTTATTTTAACAAGAACTGTATTCGAATTGATAAAACCGGCCGGGACGAAATAAAAATATTGCAAAACGACGTTTTGGCCAGTTATTATGTGTGATTTTTAACATAAAAATTATAGAATTCGATTAACACGGCCGGGGAACGAAATGAGAAATATTGAAAAATCGAGATTTGGTCGTCGTAGTGTATTTTACACAGAGAAATGTATTCGAATTTGATAAACCCGGCCCGGGAACGAATCCAAATTATTGAAAAAATCGACGTTTTGGCCAGATATATGTGTGATTTTACACATAAAAACGTATATGAATTCGATTAACCCGGCCGGGGAACGAAATGTGAAATATTGAAAACATCGACGTTTTGGCCAGTTATATGTGACCTTACACATACAAATGTATATGAATTCGATTAATACAGCCGGGGATCGAAATGAGAAATACTGAAAAAATCGACTTTTTGGCCGGTTATGTGTGATTTTACACATAAAAATGTATATGCATTCGATTAATCCAGCTGGGGATCGAATGAGAATATTGAAAAAATCGACGTTTTGGTCGTTTGTATGTGTGATTTTACACATAAAAATGTATGAATTCGATTAACCCGTCCGGGGAACGTAATGAGAAACATTGAAAAAATCCACGTTTTCGCCGTTTGTATGTGTTTTTTACACATAGAAATGTATTCGAATTTGATAAACCCGGCCCGGGAACGAAATCAAAATATTGCAAAAATCGACGTTTTGGCCAGTTATATGTGTGATTTTATACATAAAAATGTCATATGAATTCGATTTAACCCGGCCGGGGAACGAAATGAGAAATATGAAAAATCGACGATTTTGGTCGTTCGTATGTGTTATTTTACACTAGAAATGTATTCGAATCTTGATAAACCCGGCCCGGGAAACGAATCCAAATATTGAAAAAATCGACGTTTTTGGCCAGATATATGTGTGATTTACACATAAAAACGTATATGAATTCGAATTAACCCGGCCGGGGAACGAAATGTGAAATATTGAAAACATCGACGTTTTTGGCCAGTTATATGTGTGACCTTACACATACAAATGTATATGAATTCGATTAATACGCGCGGGGAACGAAATCAGAAATACTGAAAAAGTCGACGTTTTGGCCGGTTATATGTGTGATTTTACACAGAAAAATGTATATGCATTCGATTAATCAGGCCGGGCCTCGAAATGAGAACATATTGAAAAAATCGACGTTTTGGCGTTTTGTATGTGTGATTTTTACACATAAAAATGTATATGAATTCGATTAAACCCGTCCGGGGAAAGTAATGAGAAACATTTGAAAAATCCACGTTTTCGCCGTTTGTATGTGTATTTTACACATAGAAATGTATTCGAATTTGATAAACCCGGCCGGGAACGAAACAAAAATATTGCAAAAATCGCCGTTTTGGCCAGTTATATGTGTGATTTTATACATAAAAATGTATATGAATTCGATTAACCCGGCCGGGGAAAGAAATGAGAAATATTGAAAAAATCGACGATTTGGTCGTTCGTATGTGTTATTTTACACATAGAAATGTATTCGAATTTGATAAACCCGGCCGGGAACGAATCCAAATTATTGAAAAATCGACGTTTTGGCCAGATATATGTGTGATTTTACACATAAAAACGTATATGAATTTCGATTAACCCGGCCGGGGAACGAAATGTGAAATATTGAAAACATCGACGTTTTGGCCAGTTATATGTGTGACCTTACACATACAAATGTATATGAATTCGATTAATACAGCCGGGGATCGAAATGAGAAATACTGAAAAAATCGACTTTTTGGCCGGTTATATGTGTGATTTTACACATACAAATGTATATGCATTCGATTAATCCAGCTGGGGATCGAAATGAGAAATATTGAAAAATCGACGTTTTGGTCGTTTGTATGTGTGATTTTACACATAAAAATGTATATGAATTCGATTAACCCGGCCGGGGAACGAAATGAGAACACTGAAAAAATCTACGTTTTGGCCGTTTGTATGTGAGATTTTACACAGAAAAATGTATTTGAATTCGATTAATCCGTCCGGGAACGAAATCAAAAATATTGAAAAATCGACATTTTGGCCAGTTATATGTGTGGTTTTACACATAAAAATGTATATGAATTCGATTAACCGGCCGGGGAACGAAATGAGAAATATTGAAAAAATCGACGTTTTGGTCGTTCGTATGTGTATTTTACACATAGAAATGTATTCGAATTGATAAACCCGGCCCGGGAACGGATCCAAAAATATTGAAAAAATCGACGTTTTGGCCAGATATATGTGTGATTTTACACATAAAAACGTTTATGAATTCGATTAACCCGGCCGGGGAACGTAATGAGAAATATTGAAAAAATCGACGTTTTGGTCGTTTGTATGTGTGATTTTACACATAAAAATGTATATGAATTCGATTAACCCGGCCGGGGAACGAAATGAGAACACTGAAAAATCTACGTTTTGGCCGTTTGTATGTGAGATTTTACACAGAAAAATGTATTGAATTCGATTAATCCGTCCGGGAACGAAATCAAAATATTGAAAAATCGACATTTTGGCCAGTTATATGTGTGGTTTTACACATAAAAATGTATATGAATTCGATTAACCGGCCGGGAACGAAATGAGAAATATTGAAAAATCGACGTTTTGGTCGTTCGTATGTTATTTTACACATAGAAATGTATTCGAATTTGATAAACCCGGCCCGGGAACGGATCCAAAAATATTGAAAAAATCGACGTTTTGGCCAGATTATATGTGTGATTTTACACATAAAAACGTTTTTATGAATTCGGATTAACCCGGCCGGGGAACGTAATGAGAAATATTGAACAAATCGGACGTTTTGGCCGTTTGTATGTGTGATTTTACACATAAAATGTATATGAATCGATTAACCCGGCCGGGGAACGAAATGAGAAATATTGAAAAATCGACGTTTTGGTCATTTGTGTGTGTTAGTTTACACATAGAAAATGTATTCGAATTTGATAAACCCGGCCCGGGAGCTAAATCAAAAATATTGAAAAATCGACGTTTTGGCCAGTCTATGTGTGATTTTACACATAAAAATGTATATGAATTCGATTAATCCGACCGGGAACGAAATCAAAAATATTGAAAAATCGACGTTTTGGCCAGTTATATGTGTGACTTTACACATAAATATGTATATGAATTCGATTAATACGGCCGGGAAACGAAATGGGAAATATTGAAAAATCGACGTTTTGGCCGTTTGTATGTGTGATTTTACACATAAAATGTATATGAATTCGATTAACCCGGCCGGGGAACGAATTGAGAAATATTGAAAAAATCGACGTTTTGGTCATTTGTGTGTGTTAGTTTACACATAGAAATGTATTCGAATTTGATAAACCCGGCCCGGGAACGAAATCAAAAATATTGAAAAAATTGACGTTTTGGCCAGTTATATGTGTGATTTTACACATAAAAATGTATATGAATTCGATTAATACGGCCGTGGGAACGAATGAGAAATACTGAAAAATTGACGTTTTGGCCGGTTATATGTGTGATTTTTACACAGAACAATGTATATGAATTCGATTAATCCGGCCGGGGATCGAAATGAGAAATATTGAAAAATTCGACATTTTGGCCGTTGTATGTGTGATTTTACACATAAAAATGTATATGAATTCAATTAATCTGGCCGGGGAACGAAATGGGAAATATTGAAAAAATCGACGTTTTGGCCGGTTCTATGTGTGATTTTACACAGAAAAATGTATATGAATTCGATTAACCCGGCCGGGGTATGAAATGAGAAATATTGAAAAAATCGACGTTTTGGCGTTTGTGTGTGTTATTTTACACACAGAAATGTATTCGAATTTGATAAACCCGGCCCGGGAACGAAATCAAAAATATTGAAAAAATCGACGTTTTGGCCAGTTATATGTGTTATTTTACACATAAAAATGTATATGATTTCGATTAATCCGGCCGGGGATCAAAATGAAAAATATTGAAAAAAATCCACGTTGTGGTCGTTTGTATGTTGATTTTACACATAAAAATGTATATGAATTCGATTAACCCGTCCGGGGAACGTAATGAGAAACATTGAAAAATCCACGTTTTGGCCGTTGGTATGTGTTATTTTACACATAGAAATGTATTCGAATTTGATAAACTCGGCCTGGGAACGAAATCAAAAATATTGAAAAAATCGACGTTTTGGCCAGATATATGTTAGATTTTACACATAAAAATGTATATGAATTCGATTACTACGGCCGGGGAACGAAATGAGTAATACTCAAAAAATCGACGTTTTGGCCGGTTATATGTGTTATTTTACACATAGAAATGTATTCGAATTTGATAAACTCGGCCCCGGGAACGAAATCAAAAATATTGAAAAATCGACGTTTTGGCCAGATATATGTTAGATTTTACACAGAAAAATGTATATGAATTCGATTAATACGGCCGGGGAACAAAATGAGAACATACTGAAAAAATCGACGTTTTGGTCGTTTGTATGTGTTATTTTACACATAGAAATGTATATGAATTCGATTAATACGGCGGGGGGAACGAAATGAGAAATACTGAAAAAATCGACGTTTTGGCCAGATATATGTGTGATTTTTAAACATAAAATGTATATGAATTCACTTAACCCGGCCCGGGAACGAAATCAAAAATATTGAAAAAATCGACGTTTTGGCCAGTTCTATGTGTGATTTTACACATAAAATGTATATGAATTCGATTAATCCGGCCGGGGAACGAAATGAGAAACATTGAAAAACATCCACGTTTTTGGCCGTTGGTATGTGTTATTTACACATAGAAATGTATTCGAATTTGATAAACTCGGCCTGGGAACGAAATCAAAATATTGAAAAAATCGACGTTTTGGCCAGATATATGTTAGATTTTACACAGAAAAATGTATATGAATTCGATTAATACGGCCGGGGAACAAAATGAGAAATACTGAAAAAATCGACGTTTTGGTCGTTTGTATGTGTTATTTTACACATAGAAATGTATATGAATTCGATTAATACGGCGGGGGAACGAAATGAGAAATACTGAAAAATCGACGTTTTGGCCAGATATATGTGTGATTTTAAACATAAAAATGTATATGAATTCACTTAACCCGGCCCGGGAAACGAAATCAAAATATTGAAAAAATCGACGTTTTGGCCAGTTCTATGTGTGATTTTACACATAAAAATGTATATGAATTCGATTAATCCGGCCGGGGAACGAAATGAGAAACACTGAAAAAATCTACGTTTTGGCGTTTGTATGTGTTATTTTACACATAGAAATGTATTCGTATTTGATAAACCCGGCCCGGGAATGAAATTAAAAATATTGAAAAATTGTCGTTTTGGCCAGATATATGTGTGATTTTACACATAAAAATGTATATGAATTCGATTAATCCGTCCGGGAACGAAATCAATAATATTGAAAAATCGACGTTTTGGCCAGTTATATGTGTGATTTTACACATAAAATGTAGATGAATTCTTTTTAACCCGGCCGGGGAACGTAATGAGAAATATTGAAAAAATCGATATTTTTACAGTATATGTGTGATTTTTACACTTAAAATGTATTCAAATTTGATCAAACCCGGCCCGGGAACGAAACAAAAAATATTGAAAAATCGACGTTTTGGCCGATTATATGTGTGATTTTACACATAAAAATGTATATGAATTCGATTAATACGGCCGGGGAACGGAATGAGAAATACTGAAACAAAACGACGTTTTGGCCGGTTATATGTGTGATTTTACACATAAAAATGTATATGAATTCGATTAATCCGGCCGGGGAACGAAATGAGAAATATTGAAAAAAACGACGTTTTGGTCGTTTGTATGTGTTATTTTACACGTAGAATGTATTTGAATTCGATTAATCCGTCCGGGAACGAAACCAAAAATACTGAAAAATCGACCGTTTTGGCCGGTTATATGTGTGATTACACAGAAAAATGTATATGAATTCGTTTAATCCGGTCGGGGATCGAAATGAGAAATATTAAAAAGTCGACATTTGGCCGTTTGTATGCCTGATTTTACACATAAAAATGTAAAAGAATTCACTTAACCCGGCCGGGGAACGAAATGTGAAATTTTCAAAAAATCGACGTTTTGGTCGTTTGTATGTGTGATTTTACACATAAAAACGTATATGAATTCGATTAACCCGGCCGGGGAACGAAATGTGAAATATTGAAAACATCGACGTTTTGGCCAGTTATATGTGTGATCTTACACATACAAATGTATATGAATTCGATTAATACAGCCGGGGATCGAAATGAGAAATACTGAAAAAATCGACGTTTTGGCCGGTTATATGTGTGATTTTACACAGAAAAATGTATATGAATTCGATTAACCCGGCCGGGGAACGAAATGTGAACACTGAAAAAATCTACGTTTTGGCCGTTTGTATGTGAGATTTTACACAGAAAAATGTATTTGAATTCGATTAATCCGTCCGGGAACGAAATCAAAAATATTGAAAAAATCGACATTTTGGCCAGTTATATGTGTGGTTTTACACATAAAAATGTAAAAGAATTCACTTAACCCGGCCGGGGAACGAAATGTGAAATTTTCAAAAAATCGACGTTTTGGTCGTTTGTATGTGTGATTTTACACATAAAAATGTATATGAATTCGATTAACCCGTCCGGGGAACGTAATGAGAAACATTGAAAAATCCACGTTTTCGCCGTTTGTATGTGTTATTTTACACATAGAAATGTATTCGAATTTGATAAACCCGGCCCGGGAACGAAATCAAAAATATTGCAAAAATCGACGTTTTGGCCAGTTATATGTGTGATTTTATACATAAAAATGTATATGAATCGATTAACCCGGCCGGGGAACGAAATGAGAAATATTGAAAAAAATCGACGATTTGGTCGTTCGTATGTGTTATTTTACACATAGAAATGTATTCGAATTTGATAAACCGGCCCGGGAACGAATCCAAATTATTGAAAAATCGACGTTTTGGCCAGATATATGTGTGATTTTACACATAAAAAACGTATATGAATTCGATTAACCCGGCCGGGGAACGAAATGTGAAATATTGAAAACATCGACGTTTTGGCCAGTTATATGTGTGACCTTACACATACAAATGTATATGAATTCGATTAATACAGCCGGGGATCGAAATGAGAAATACTGAAAAAAATCGACTTTTTGGCCGGTTATATGTGTGATTTTACACATAAAAATGTATATGCATTCGATTAATCCAGCTGGGGATCGAAATGAGAAATATTGAAAAAATCGACGTTTTGGTCGTTTGTATGTGTGATTTTACACATAAAAATGTATATGAATTCGATTAACCCGGCCGGGGAACGAAATGAGAACACTGAAAAAATCTACGTTTTGGCCGTTTGTATGTGAGATTTTACACAGAAAAAATGTATTTGAATTCGATTAATCCGTCCGGGAACGAAATCAAAAATATTGAAAAATCGACATTTTGGCCAGTTATATGTGTGGTTTTACACATAAAAATGTATATGAATTCGATTAACCCGGCCGTGGAAACGAAATGAGAAATATTGAAAAATCGACGTTTTGGTCGTTCGTATGTGTTATTTTACACATAGAATGTAATTCGAATTTGATAAACCCGGCCCGGGAACGGATCCAAAATATTGAAAAAATCGACGTTTTGGCCAGATATATGTTGTGATTTTACACATAAAAACGTTTATGAATTCGATTAACCCGGCCGGGGAACGTAATGAGAAATATTGAAAAAATCGACGTTTTGGCCGTTTGTATGTGTGATTTTACACATAAAATGTATATGAATTCGATTAACCCGGCCGGGGAACGAAATGAGAAAATATTTAAAAATCGACGTTTTGGTCATTTGTGTGTGTTAGTTTACACATAGAAATGTATCGAATTTGATAAACCCGGCCCGGGAGCTAAATCAAAATATTGAAAAAATCGACTGTTTTGGCCAGTTATATGTGTGATTTTACACATAAAATGTATATGAATTCGATTAATCCGACCGGGAACGAAATCAAAATATTGAAAAATCGACGTTTTGGCCAGTTATATGTGTGAATTTACACATAAATATGTATATGAATTCGATTAATACGGCGGGAAACGAAATGGGAAATATTGAAAAAATCGACGTTTTGGCCGTTTGTATGTGTGATTTTACACATAAAAATGTATATGAATTCGATTAACCCGGCCGGGGAACGAAATGAGAAATATTGAAAAAAATCGACGTTTTGGTCATTTGTGTGTGTTAGTTTACACATAGAAATGTATTCGAATTTGATAAACCCGGCCGGGAACGAAATCAAAAATATTGAAAAAATTGACGTTTTGGCCAGTTATATGTGTGATTTTACACATAAAAATGTATATGAATTCGATTAATACGGCCGGGGAAACGAAATTGAGAAATACTGAAAAAATCGACGTTTTGGCCGGTTATATGTGTGATTTTACACAGAACAATGTATATGAATTCGATTAATCCGGCCGGGGATCGAAATGAGAAATATTGAAAAAGTCGACATTTTGGCCGTTTGTATGTGTGATTTTACACATAAAAATGTATATGAATTCAATTAATCTGGCCGGGGAACGAAATGGGAAATATTGAAAAAATCGACGTTTTGGCCGGTTCTATGTGTGATTTTACACAGAAAAATGTATATGAATTCGATTAACCCGGCCGGGGTATGAAATGAGAAATATTGAAAAAATCGACGTTTTGGTCGTTTGTGTGTGTTATTTTACACATAGAAATGTATTCGAATTTGATAAACCCGGCCCGGGAACGAAATCAAAAATATTGAAAAAATCGACGTTTTGGCCAGTTATATGTGTCATTTTACACATAAAAATGTATATGATTTCGATTAATCCGGCCGGGGATCAAAATGAAAATATTGAAAAAATCCACGTTGTGGTCGTTTGTATGTGTGATTTTACACATAAAAATGTATATGAATTCGATTAACCCGTCCGGGGAACGTAATGAGAAACATTGAAAAAATCCACGTTTTGGCCGTTGGTATGTTATTTTACACATAGAAAT
This sequence comes from Theocolax elegans, assembly GCA_026168455.1. NCBI lineage: Eukaryota > Metazoa > Arthropoda > Insecta > Hymenoptera > Cerocephalidae > Theocolax > Theocolax elegans. Next base: position 74,624,812 of record CM047430.1, on the reverse strand, counting down.
GTATTCGAATTTGATAAACTCGGCCTGGGAACGAAATCAAAAATATTGAAAAAATCGACGTTTTGGCCAGATATATGTGTGATTTTAAACATAAAATGTATATGAATTCACTTAACCCGGCCCGGGAACGAAATCAAAAATATTGAAAAAATCGACGTTTTGGCCAGTTCTATGTGTGATTTTACACATAAAAATGTATATGAATTCGATTAATCCGGCCGGGGAACGAAATGAGAAACATTGAAAAAATCTACGTTTTGGCCGTTTGTATGTGTTATTTTACACATAGAAATGTATTCGAATTTGATAAACTCGGCCTGGGAACGAAATCAAAAATATTGAAAAAATCGACGTTTTGGCCAGATATGTGTGATTTTAAACATAAAAATGTATATGAATTCACTTAACCCGGCCCGGGAACGAAATCAAAAATATTGAAAAAATCGACGTTTTGGCCAGTTCTATGTGTGATTTTACACATAAAAATGTATATGAATTCGATTAATCCGGCCGGGGAACGAAATGAGAAACATTGAAAAAATCCACGTTTTGGCCGTTGGTATGTGTTATTTTACACATAGAAATGTATTCGAATTTGATAAACTCGGCCTGGGAACGAAATCAAAAATATTGAAAAAATCGACGTTTTGGCCAGATATATGTTAGATTTTACACAGAAAAATGTATATGAATTCGATTAATACGGCCGGGGAACGAAATGAGAAATACTGAAAAAATCGACGTTTTGGTCGTTTGTATGTGTTATTTTACACATAGAAATGTATATGAATTCGATTAATACGGCGGGGAACGAAATGAGAAATACTGAAAAAATCGACGTTTTGGCCAGATATATGTGTGATTTTACACATAAAAATGTATATGAATTCACTTAACCCGGCCCGGGAACGAAATCAAAAATATGAAAAAATCGACGTTTTGGCCAGTTCTATGTGTGATTTACACATAAAAATGTATATGAATTCGATTAATCCGGCCGGGGAACGAAATGAGAACACTGAAAAAATCTACGTTTTGGCCGTTTGTATGTGTTATTTTACACATAGAAATGTATTCGTATTTGATAAACCCGGCCGGGAATGAAATTAAAAATATTGAAAAAATTGTCGTTTTGGCCAGATATATGTGTGATTTTACACATAAAAAGTATATGAATTCGATTAATCCGTCCGGGAACGAAATCAAAAATATTGAAAAATCGACGTTTTGGCCAGTTATATGTGTGATTTTACACATAAAAATGTATATGAATTCGATTAACCCGGCCGGGGAACGTAATGAGAAATATTGAAAAAATCGATATTTTTACAGTTATATGTGTGATTTTACACTTAAAAATGTATTCAAATTTGATCAACCCGGCCCGGGAACGAAACCAAAAATATTGAAAAAATCGACGTTTTGGCCGATTATATGTGTGATTTTACACACAAAAATGTATATGAATTCGATTAATACGGCCGGGGAACGGAATGAGAAATACTGAAAAAAACGACGTTTTGGCCGGTTATATGTGTGATTTTACACATAAAAATGTATATGAATTCGATTAATCCGGCCGGGGAACGAAATGAGAAATATTGAAAAAAACGACGTTTTGGTCGTTTGTATGTGTTATTTTACACATAGAAATGTATTTGAATTCGATTAATCCGTCCGGGAACGAAACCAAAAATACTGAAAAAATCGACGTTTTGGCCGGTTATATGTGTGATTACACATAAAAATGTATAGGAATTCGATTAATACGGCCGGGGAACGGAATGAGAAATACTGAAAAAATCGACGTTTTGGCCGGTTATATGTGTGATCTTACACATACAAATGTATATGAATTCGATTAATACAGCCGGGGATCGAAATGAGAAATACTGAAAAAATCGACGTTTTGGCCGGTTATATGTGTGATTTTACACAGAAAAATGTATATGAATTCGATTAACCCGGCCGGGGAACGAAATGAGAACACTGAAAAAATCTACGTTTTGGCCGTTGTATGTGAGATTTTACACAGAAAAATGTATTTGAATTCGATTAATCCGTCCGGGAACGAAATCAAAAATATTGAAAAAATCGACGTTTTGACCAGATATATGTGTGATTTTACACAGAAAAATGTATATGAATTCGTTTAATCCGGTCGGGGATCGAAATGAGAAATATCAAAAAAGTCGACATTTTGGCCGTTTGTATGCCTGATTTTACACATAAAAATGTAAAAGAATTCACTTAACCCGGCCGGGGAACGAAATGTGAAATTTTCAAAAAATCGACGTTTTGGCCGTTTGTATGTGTGATTTGTGATGTGGGTACATCACCGAGGCCACCTGAAAGTAATATATAGAATATTAATATTAAATAGTATAAAAGAGTCTATATTAATAAAGTATACTTATCTAGCTGTCCTATTGGATTGATGCGAAGGTCTGTTGGGTTGTCCTTGGATCAGCGTGTCCTGGGTTCCCTCGGTGACAGGTACTCCTTGGCACGCTGCATCTGAAAAAGAGAACTATATTAATATGGATATTTATTAAATAAAATAATTATTAGTAAGGACAGGTATCATGGAAAATTATATAGGGAGTTTATAAATATTAACAATAATATAAGTAGGGAGATGTAAGGAAAATGATAACGGATGGGTGTGTAGATTATTAATTGGAAAAGGAGAAAGAAGAGAATATAGATTTAATATTACAATAAGTAAGTGTTAACAGGGATAAGGAATAGGTGGAATTAGTATAATAATGTATATAATCAATTAAATAAACATAAACAGATATTGTTTAGTTTGGGATACACAAGGTAAGGAGTGTTATGTGTTAAGGAGAAAGAGGATTGTTAGTAGGGAAGTAGAGGTTATATAATAATATAATTAATTATTATAAATAGTTATTAATAGAAATACTTACGAGTGTATATATAATACTTAGCAGATTCTCTCCGCGTGCGTTGTTGACATCGTGTTGTGGAGGGATTCGCCGTGTACTGCGTCGCCTGAGGAGCCTTGTCAGGTGCGTACGCGCACCTCCGGACGCGCATCACTCCGCGGTAGTACCCGGGTACTACTCCCGCCGGTGGGGATCGCGCACACCCGGGGAAACGGTCGCGAGGCACGTTGTTTACGTGCCGGCCCGCGCTCAGTTGTCGCCATCTTGAATCGATCTAGATTCAAGCGCGCGCACACTGAACACGCGGTCCGCGCTCGTATCGATATGGGGATCGCGCGCATATAGTATAGGGAATTTGGAACGCGGATAGTGGGGGAACAGGTGTATAAGAGTACGGAGATAAATGTATATTTGAATTTAGCGCTATTAACTAGAGAATAATTTAGTGATCTATTGAACCAATCAATAGATGACTTTATTAGAGAATAAGACTTCCGTATGGGTAAATATAACAGCATATTACGTTATATGACTGTAATTACCTTAAATACGGAAAGTCGAAATACTAGTTGGGACAACGATAACTTATGCAAATTAGTTGTCATTTTTATTTATAGTGGGGTAAATACGGGTAGCTTTATTACACCTGTGACGGATACGGAAGGGTTGGAGAATATAATATTGCCGTATCCCTCGCAGGTAACGAGAGAGAGAACAGATAGGGATATTAGGAGATTGAGGGAGATGGAAAATCGGGGAAGAAGTTTGGCGTGACTCGGAAAAACGGATCATCGCCATTCTGATTCTACCCACCGAAAAGTACAGTGTTTTTCAGCATTCTGATTCTATCGATCGCAGATTATTATTAGTATTATTGAGGAGGATTGAAAATAATTAAGGAGGATTGAATATAATTAAGGAGGATTGAATATAATTAAGGAGGATTGAAAATAATTAAGGAGGAATTGTAGATTAAGGAGGAAATCAACCAGATAAATACAGTTGTATATATCTATAATATATTTTATCAGATTGTTATAATTTTTTTCCAATAATTACTCTATATTTTGGTGAGTTATTTTATTTATTAATGTAATAAGTGATTTATATATCAGTGGGGACAGTGTTAAGTAATTAGTGCGCGTTATTAATTAGTCAAATTATTATTTTACTTATTTAAAAATTAACGTTCTCTCTCTCGTGGGTTAGGTGGCCACGGGATCTATTATTAGATCCGTAATATAATTAGTTATATCTAAATTTTGTTAAGGGTGTTAATATTCGTTACGCGGTTTAATAGTATCCGGAACTATTATTTTATTCAACGGAACTTCCTCTGGTGAGTCCACCGGGTAATCAGGACTAATAAACTAATACTTGTTTTCTTTTCGATGATGTTGGGAATCCGGATATAATTTTATTTACATAATATTTTTTGTGTTATTTAAATTAATACCAGCATCACATTGGCGCCCAACGTGTGTTTTATTGTACATTAAGTGATTAAATTATTTTCGGTTTGTTAGCAAATTTAACGTTTTTTTTTGTACATCGGCGGAAGTTGAATTGACGAATATTTTAGGGAGTGTGTTAGAAATTTCTCAGTGGGGTCGAGAGAGAGAAATTTTTCGGCGTCGGTTACGCCATTTTGAAAATTGTAAATTCATTTGCTGCCATTTTAAACGTTTAACTGGCCGCGTGGAAAATTTAATTATTACCGTTTCTAGTGGGAGATAAACTGATATATTATTTTATTTTTATTATTATTGCATAATTATTGTCGTTGCTGTCTGTTGCTATCACCTATTTTGCGAGCGCGTTTTGTGGGCTGCTGCTATTTTAAAGGTGATTGTTGGTTGTCGAATCAAAGTTAATAAAACTTTTATTCGACAATTTAACAATTTTTGCGGTAGACAGTGACATCGCCTCGTGCCAAATAAAAAAAAATAGTTGGGGAGATGATTATTTATTTATTTATTGTATGATTTCTGATATTTGGGACGTATAAAAATTATTATTCAGGGTAATTTTGAATATATATATTGGATTGACCATTTGTAAAAGCAATCAGGAGTTGGACGTGGAGGACATCAGAAGGAGATATTATTTTTTTTTTGGTACCAGCCGATTTTAAATACGGATTGATTTATTTATTATTTATTGTTTTTTTTTCCATTTTTTAGAAGATATACAAACGGTAATCTCCAGAATAATAATTATAATTTATATTTTTATAATTTATATTTATTTTTATGTGCCAATATTTATTTCTATTTATATAGCGGATGTGCATTTTTGTTTTTCTCTTTTTCTGTTTGCTTTTGTTCGTGATTTACAGTGGGGTTTAGGAAAATTTATTATTTGGCGCGAGGCATTGATCTGGTCAGATCGTACCCGTGCACCGAAGAGTTCCCGTTTAATTCAGTTTACGAAGGAATTAAGATCGCTGGGGTTGATTAAAGCTTAATATTAAGTCATTTTAATTTTTTTTGTTCGTGTTTTTAAGTTATTCTCTCGGTTGTTTGTAGTATTTTGGCGTTGTTGCTTTGTCGTATCGGACTTTAGTAAAATGGGTAGTCACAAGGAACGAATGGAAAATATCCTTAAACAGTCTACAGGGGCGAGGGAATTATCTAGAAAGATTTCAAAAATAGACCCTAATTAATTAAGGAGTTATTGGAAAAACAAGGGTTAAGTACAGTAGGGTCATTTGGGACATTGAAAGATAGGTTATTAAGGGCGGATTGTAGGAAAATAGATGTTAACTTAACGTACCGTGGTATACGGATGACGAAGGGGAAGGGGAAATACCGGACAAGGGCAAGATGAAACAAGAGTAGAACAACCCATTAATGAGAATAGTAAGGAAAATAGTGCCAAAGGGGAATGTAATAGAAAAGGGAACAAATAAAGGAGAAGCGTGAAGACAAAATAATGGAAAATGTTAGTCAGGAAGTAGTGGAAGTAGGAAAGAGACTCAGATTAGTGAAAAGAATCAGGAGAAAAACGGGTGCGCGTAAGAAATCGAATGGGAAATCAAAGGAAACGGTACCTACGGATAGAAGTGAAGTAGTAGGGAGTAACATAGATGTAGGGAGTTTGAGGATATTAGTAACCGACATTATTAGGGAGGTTATGGGTAATCAGTTAGAAAGCGCGTTAATTAAAATAGTAGATGCAAGGTTGCAAAATTGCAAGCTAGCAAACAGGTAGAAGAGTTAGGTCAACCAGAAAGGGTTGAAACCGAGGGAGATATTAATAATAGTAGAGATTTAGTGGAATATAGTGAATTAAAGAATTCATTAGTAGAAGAATCAAAGCGTAAAGTGACAAATGGTAGTGCGGACGAATTAGGATCGAGAAAAAGAGAATCTACTCCCAAGCGATGTAATAACTTAGGGCCAAAGAAGTTAGGTTTCTCAAAGGGCGAGTTTTTATATAATAAGGGGAAAAGAATTTATTACGTTGAGGAAACCGACACAGGTAGTAGTTCGGAAGAGGAAATATGCAAAAGTAGGAGAGTCCATAAAGAAAAAAAGTTAATGCGTAGACAGGTAGATCAGAATCAGGACAGGGAGTTAGTTGGGACAGATATGAGCGGAAATAGTGATAATGAGGGAGTCTGGGAAACTCCGAGGTCTAATAAGACCAGCCAACGTCAGAGAGGGGTGAATCAGTTGCGCAGTATGCAGTGTGTTAAATGCTGCAAAACTGGAAAATACACTTTTCTGGCGAAGGTAAGGAGGGTCCGGAGGAGTACTTGGCTCAACTTCAAGATTGCTATGAAGGAACAGCGTATTCTGATACAGAGTTCCTAAGCGCGATTCCTTGTACGCTATCGAAAACCGCGGTTAGGTGGTTTCGATCAGTAAAGGAAAAGATTAAGACGCTTAAAGAGTTTAAACGCGCATTCAGACATAGATTCATGGGGATATTAGATAGAGAGGATATCATGGAAGAATTGCGTAGAAGGACTCAAGCAAAGGGAGAGGATATAGCTAGTCCTATCGTGTATTAGACTTATAGTAGGGCATTTTAAGAGACCGCCGTCGGAATGTCAGCTGGTTCCATTGATATTTCGTAATCTGTTGCCGGAGTATCGGAAGGCAATGGAAAACGAATATCTCGATAGTTTGGACGATATTGAGAAGTGGGGGAGAAAATACGAACGGAAGAAAGAATTAGACAACCGTTACGTTCCTCCGCCACCTAAGGAAAGGACTTGGATTCCAGAAGCCGCATACCAAGGGCCGAGAGTAAAGGGTAAGGTGGCTAAGGTGGAAGAAAATGAACAGGGTGTAGTTGGGTCGAAAGACAAGCTGAAGCCGACGAAGGTAGATAAAGGGTCGAGTAAAAGCGCGGTTAAGGCTAAAGTGCAGGTGGATTCGCAGGAGCAGCCAATCACAGCTGCAATGGTTGTGGCCAAGCAGGCACCACCACAAAATGCGAGACCACCGGTACAGCAGCAGACTGGTTGGTCAAGACCACCAGCTGATGGCCAACGGGTGAATTATAACGATCGGAATTTTAATAGTAGAGATTTAGTGGAATATAGTGAATTAAAGAATTCATTAGTAGAAGAATCAAAGCGTAAAGTGACAAATGGTAGTGCGGACGAATTAGGATCGAGAAAAAGAGAATCTACTCCCAAGCGATGTAATAACTTAGGGCCAAAGAAGTTAGGTTTCTCAAAGGGCGAGTTTTTATATAATAAGGGGAAAAGAATTTATTACGTTGAGGAAACCGACACAGGTAGTAGTTCGAAGAGGAAATATGCAAAAGTAGGAGAGTCCATAAAGAAAAAAAGTTAATGCGTAGACAGGTAGATCAGAATCAGGACAGGGAGTTAGTTGGGACAGATATGAGCGGAAATAGTGATAATGAGGGAGTCTGGGAAACTCCGAGGTCTAATAAGACCAGCCAACGTCAGAGAGGGGTGAATCAGTTGCGCAGTATGCAGTGTGTTAAATGCTGCAAAACTGGAAAATACACTTTTCTGGCGAAGGTAAGGAGGGTCCGGAGGAGTACTTGGCTCAACTTCAAGATTGCTATGAAGGAACAGCGTATTCTGATACAGAGTTCCTAAGCGCGATTCCTTGTACGCTATCGAAAACCGCGGTTAGGTGGTTTCGATCAGTAAAGGAAAAGATTAAGACGCTTAAAGAGTTTAAACGCGCATTCAGACATAGATTCATGGGGATATTAGATAGAGAGGATATCATGGAAGAATTGCGTAGAAGGACTCAAGCAAAGGGAGAGGATATAGCTAGTTACCTATCGTGTATTAGACTTATAGTAGGGCATTTTAAGAGACCGCCGTCGGAATGTCAGCTGGTTCCATTGATATTTCGTAATCTGTTGCCGGAGTATCGGAAGGCAATGGAAAACGAATCTCGATAGTTTGGACGATATTGAGAAGTGGGGGAGAAAATACGAACGGAAGAAAGAATTAGACAACCGTTACGTTCCTCCGCCACCTAAGGAAAGGACTTGGATTCCAGAAGCCGCATACCAAGGGCCGAGAGTAAAGGGTAAGGTGGCTAAGGTGGAAGAAAATGAACAGGGTGTAGTTGGGTCGAAAGACAAGCTGAAGCCGACGAAGGTAGATAAAGGGTCGAGTAAAAGCGCGGTTAAGGCTAAAGTGCAGGTGGATTCGCAGGAGCAGCCAATCACAGCTGCAATGGTTGTGGCCAAGCAGGCACCACCACAAAATGCGAGACCACCGGTACAGCAGCAGACTGGTTGGTCAAGACCACCAGCTGATGGCCAACGGGTGAATTATAACGATCGGAATTTTAATCGTAGGGAATTTCCGTCGAATAGGTGGCAGAATCAACCCGATAGTAGGGATTTTCAGTCGAATAGGTGGCAGAATAGACCAGATAATAGGGAATTTAGGGAGTCGAATAGATTTGTTAGTAATGGAAATAGGGACGAGAATAGAGCTTTTCACGGTCCGTGTTTCGAGTGTCAGAAGGTAGGGCATAGGAGTTCCGAGTGTCCCAATAGGAGGTGCTATTTTTGTAAAAAACCGGGTCATAACATACGAAACTGCTCCCTTCGCAAAACTGAGGGGTTAGCATGTCAAGTGTAAAACAGTTGGGACGACATTCGACGATTGTCCGAATTGTACACAGTTTAGGGGGATGTTGGGAAACGGCAAATCGGGAGTTCAGAAAGGTCCCCTGACTCTCGAATCACGGCAGTAGGGACCGATAGGGCGTTACCAAGTTACTGTTTCCCAGAGGTAAATTTAGAAGTAAGGGTGGGGGAGAATATTGATAGGATCAATATAGAGGGTGTGTCTCCCAAAGTAAATGTAGGAAGTTAGATAGGTCTAAGGGTGCGATTCCAAGATCTAAGGGTAATTTACGGTCGATCAGTAGGGACGATCCAGAAAATGATTCAGGAGTTAGAATAATTGAGGATAGGTTATTAAAGGGAGCGAGCGAATAGATATTGAATTATTAGCCAAAAAGGGGAAAGTTGATCGTGGCGGGACTCAAGTTAGCGAAGGAAGGTCACAGGATAATCAAGAGATTAGGGGTTACGATAGATAAATTGATTAACAAGGGTGTAGAGTTGCTTTTAGGGGATAATGAGGAAAAAGAAAAAGAAAAGAGTCCAAAGACCTTCCTTGGCAACAAGGAGACACCAGATCGATCAACTGAACCGAAACAAGGTGTATCAGTATCTAATATAGAAAATAGGCATTATTTGAAAGTTGTTTTAGGAGGACAGGAATATAGGGCGTTAATTGATTCTGGTTCCACATTGTCTTTAGTAGGGTCAAGGATAGCTGAACAGTTTAAGGATAGATTAAAGTCCTCTGATGTGTTATTAAAAATGTCAATGGTGGATTAGTGAGGGCGTTAGGGACGTTAGAAATCAATTTAGAGATTGACGGACATGTAGGGAAAATTAATTGCAGGGCATTGAAAGACTTGGAATCGGATATGATATTAGGGATGGACTTCGGCAAACTTTTTAATTTGATGATAGGTTAGGACAGGATCAGTGGCGTGTTAGGGAAGGTCATAGGAGTTCCGAGTGTCCCAATAGGAGGTGCTATTTTTGTAAAAAACCGGGTCATAACATACGAAACTGCTCCCTTCGCAAAACTGAGGGGTTAGCATGTCAAGTTGTAAAACAGTTGGGACGACATTCGACGATTGTCCGAATTGTACACAGTTTAGGGGGATGTTGGGAAACGGCAAATCGGGAGTTCAGAAAGGTCCCCTGACTCTCGAATCACGGCAGTAGGGACCGATAGGGCGTTACCAAGTTACTGTTTCCCAGAGGTAAATTTAGAAGTAAGGGTGGGGGAGAATATTGATAGGATCAATATAGAGGGTGTGTCTCCCAAAGTAAATGTAGGAAGTTAGATAGGTCTAAGGGTGCGATTCCAAGATCTAAGGGTAATTTACGGTCGATCAGTAGGGACGATCCAGAAAATGATTCAGGAGTTAGAATAATTGAGGATAGGTTATTAAAGGGAGCGAGCGAATAGATATTGAATTGTTAGCCAAAAAGGGGAAAGTTGATCGTGGCGGGACTCAAGTTAGCGAAGGAAGGTCACAGGATAATCAAGAGATTAGGGGTTATAGATAAATTGATTAACAAGGGTGTAGAGTTGCTTTTAGGGGATAATGAGGAAAAAGAAAAAGAAAAGAGTCCAAAGACCTTCCTTGGCAACAAGGAGACACCAGATCGATCAACTGAACCGAAACAAGGTGTATCAGTATCTAATAGAAAATAGGCATTATTTGAAAGTTGTTTTAGGAGGACAGGAATATAGGGCGTTAATTGATTCTGGTTCCACATTGTCTTTAGTAGGGTCAAGGATAGCTGAACAGTTTAAGGATAGATTAAAGTCCTCTGATGTTGTTATTAAAAATGTCAATGGTGGATTAGTGAGGGCGTTAGGGACGTTAGAAATCAATTTAGAGATTGACGGACATGTAGGGAAAATTAATTGCAGGGCATTGAAAGACTTGGAATCGGATATGATATTAGGGATGGATTCGGCAAACTTTTTAATTTTGATGATAGGTTAGGACAGGATCAGTGGCGTGTTAGGGAAGGTCCTTGGAGGTCGTATAGTAGTGAGAAAGGGACAAACCATCCTATAATATTCGGGGAATGCGCTGGCATCTCTGAATTACAGGATGAGGAAAGGGACAAAGTGCAAAAATTGGTGCACAATTTGCTTCCAGACATAAACGCCGATCGGTTAGGAATGACCGACCTTACTGAACATTCAATTGATGTTCAGGGAGCTCCTCCAATCAAACATCGACACGGCGCATCTCGCCCAAGATGTTGGAGGCAGCTCATGAGGAGGTTAGAAATGTTACAGTTGGGAGTTATAGAAAGATCGGCAAGTGACTGGAGCAGTGCACCAGTTTTGGTACGGAAGTCCGACGGATCAATTAGATTTTGTGTGGACTATAGGGACTTGAACTCGGTCACAAAACGGGATGCGTATCCTTTGCCACAAATGGATTCGATTCTGGATAAAATTCGCAAGGCCAGTATATTAGCAAAATCGACTTGAAGCAGGCGTACTTTCAGGTTAAGATGGCGCCTGCTAGTCGAAAATATACGGCTTTTGCGGTGCCAGGATCGGGTCTATGGCAATTTAAAAGGATGCCATTCGGTTTGACGAATGCGCCCATGACCTTCCAGCGGTTGATCGATGCGATATTCGGTCCGGAATTCGAACCTTTCATTTTCGGATATCTGGACGATATAATCATCGTCACCGAGTCGTTCGAGGAACACTTGAAATATCTGGATTTGGTATTGCGGAAATTATTAGATGCAGGGTTAACGGTGAATAGGGACAAATGCGAATTTTGTTGTAGTAGGGTGACTTATTTAGGATTTATTTTAGATAGGGACGGACTTAGAACAAATCCAGATAAAGTGTCTCCGGTGGTCAATTATCCAGTACCCAGGACAATCAAGGAATTGAGAAGATTCTTTGGTATGATCGCCTGGTACTCGCGTTTTATTGAGAATGAGGCCGAATTAAAAATACCATTAGTAAGGTTGTTGCATAAGGGACAAGAATGGATATGGGGGGAGGAGCAGCAGGAAGCTTTCGATACACTAAAGAGAGCTTTGACTGTTGCACCCGTTCTTGCTCGCCCTGATTTCAGCAAACCGTTCAAAGTGCAGTGTGATGCAAGTAATTATGCACTGGAGCGGTGCTGACTCAGGAACAGGAAGACGGGGAGCACCCCATAGTCTACATTAGTAGGGTTTTGTCGGCCGCGGAAAGGAATTATTCCACAACGGAAAAGGAATGTTTGGCGTTAATTTGGGCTATAAAGAAGTTGAGGCCATATTTAGAGGGATATCCATTTACCGCAATCACGGATCATAGTGCGTTGAAATGGTTGCGGAACCTTAAGGAGCCTACTGGTCGTCTCGCTCGGTGGGCTATAGAGATGCAACAATGGGACTTTGAGATAGTCCATAGAAAAGGATCTCTCAATCAAGTCCCAGACGCACTCTCTAGGATGTATCCGGGTGAGGTCGATACAGTGGCTGCTTTTCAGGAGATTAGGGACACTTGGTATTTAAATATGCTCAAGAACGTCGAGCAATTTCCTAACCGTTACCAGCAATGGAGAGTAGAAAACGGCCTATTATATAGGTACCGTAACGATCCATTGTTGGACCCGGTCACAAATAGGGACGAAGATTGGAGATTAGTGGTCCCAGAGGAACAGCGAGAGCGAGTAATAAGGGATGCGCATTGCGAAACCTCGGCGGGTCACTTAGGGGTAGAAAAGACGTATGACAGGGTTATTAGGGACTATTATTGGAGAGGAGTATGGTACGATGTTAATAGATTCGTAGTAGGGTGTGATGTTTGTCAGAGATATAAAGTATCCCAGTTAGGCCCACAAGGATTGCTTAGTAGTAGGGTGATTGAGAGACCTTGGGTAGTGGTGGCAGCGGATATGATGGAGTTTCCACCTAGTAAGAGTCAGTGTAAATACTTGTTAGTTTTCCAAGATTTATTTACTCGGTGGATAGAGTTGAAACCGTTAAGAACCGCGGATGGTAAATCAGTAGCAAAAGCATTTGAGGAATTGATCTTATTTAGGTGGGAGACTCCTGACTATTTGCTTACTGACAATGGTAAGAGTTCGAGAATAAATTTTTGAATGATGTCTTAGCGGAATATGGGGTTAAACATGTCACCACTCCACCCTACCATCCTCAAGCAAACGCTGTAGAACGGAGCAATCGTACGTTGAAAACTATGATTGCGGCGTTTGTTAAGAACGATCACAGGACCTGGGATCAACACCTTAGTGAATTTAGGCATGCGATAAATACCGCGATTCAATCGTCTTTAAAAGTATCACCCGCATTCCTGAATTATGGGAGACACCCCAGACCTGTTAAAAGTTTACGTAGGGAGGTAGAACCGAGGGAATTAATTCAAAAGGGTGATGAAAAAGCTTGGGCCGATAGGGTACAACGGTTAGATATACTAAGAGATATTGTCACCAAGCATATAGAACAGGCGAAGGAAAAACAAGCTAAGGTATTTAATAAGGGTAGGAGGGACGTCAGATTTTTCCCGGGAGATAGGGTACTTTGTAGGACTCATTATTTGTCTAACGCCGCGAATAGGTTTTCGGCAAAACTGTGTCCTAAATACGAAGGACCTTACACCATATGGAAGTATTATCGCCCACCGTGTATATTATTGATAGGACTGATAAGTCCAAAGGGAAAAAATAAGGTGCACGTGAAAGATCTGATCAGGTATGTTCCCCCTAGGGGAGTAAAATGTAGTAGGGAATCATAGGGTGACAAAATATATATTTTGTAGAAATGGCTAGCGGACAGGAAGTAAAGGGAGTAGAAGGGGCAGGAACCATCCGTTCTCCTCAGCCGCCGGTATTACCATTGCAATGGTCGTACAACACGGCGGGTGAGGAGGAGTGGTTGGCGAATGAGGATAGGCGCCGAAAAGAGGAGGAAGGGCGAGCCAGCGAGTCCACCGACGGCGGACAACTAATGGAGGTGGAGGGTCCTGTTGTGGCGCCGAATCGGTGGCCACGAGGAGGCTCCACTAGTAGGGAGACCGAAAAGTTAGAGATAGTTGGGTCAGTTGCTTCGGCAACTACTTCGTTGACGCCGGCGATGGAGGGGGTCCTCCTCATCCACGATGAGGAGGTGGCGGAAATCAACGCTTGGTTGGATGACCATCCAACCCCCCCTCCCTCGTGGTCGTTGCCGATCCTAAGCCGAAAGCCGTCCTGGGATATTCCCGAATGGGATTTGGAGGACGCTGGACCGAGTTGCGGGTCGGGGGGTTCGGAATTCGGCTCCAGTTGAGGTGCAGGAGGCGCCGAGGGTTGTCAAGACCAAGAAGAGTAAAAAATAAGAAGAAGAGGTCGTACAACCCTCGTCGCCAATTGCAGCTCGACGATTATGAGCCACGATTCTTGATCCGTTCCCGATCCCCCACTCCGCCTGGGCCTCCGACCAGGACGGAAACCCAGGACTGCACGGTCCTATGGGACTTTATTAACAAAGTAGGTAGAGATAAGGAACGGAAAGAGGCTAGAAATAAGGAAACCACCGGACAGGAATAGGGGGGTGCAATGGACACCGGTTCCATTACCGGAAACAACAGTAGGGTCGCCGGACCTTCCAGTGAGGAGGAATGGAGCTATGTTTGGGGGGTTGGATCCTATTCCAACCAACCCATCCGTGATCCCCCTCCTTACTCCTGCTTTAACTGCTGGAGGAAAGGCCATCGCCAATTGCAATGTCGCGATCCCGTTATTTTTGTATGTTGCCGGAACTGCGGGAGAAGGGGGGTTACCTCTCAAATTGCCCACGATGTAAGAGGGTGCATAGGAATTTATAAGGGTACAGTTTGAGGAACGGGGGAAAATGGTAGAGTAGTAGGGACGTCTTCGTCGGCTATTATGAGGTCAAGATCACCTGTCCGGGGTGTTAGGAGGGAGAGGGTCAGGACACCGCGTGGATTAGAAGAACGGGAACGTTAGGAGTTAGGGAAATAGAGGAATCAGGAGGATTGGGGAGAGCAACAAGGGGGAACGCGGAACAGACCCTGAGATTGTTGAGGGAGGTGCGGGATCTTCCGGAGGATATCAGGAATGCTATCCTCCGGTCGGTTTTCGTGCCAGACCCCAACAAATAATAATTTATTAATTTTAGTTAGGTTAGGGATTAGGGATTAAGTTAGATAGTAAGGACATAAGGTAGCAGGGTAGTTAGTGGTGGTCTCCCTACAAATTAGTAGGGCCGTGAATTATTAAGGAGGAAAGAAGAGGATCTCCAGTGTGAGTTGATTTTATTCTTTTTATTTTTTTTGTGAGTGTGTTGTCCTGCCCATGTGTATTCAGGAGGTATTTAGGAGTAAACTATCCTTACCAGAGTAAGTAAAGTTTAGGGGGGGGTAATGTGATGTGGGTACATCACCGAGGCCACCTGAAATAATATATATAGAATATTAATATTAATAGATAAAGATCTATATTAATAAGTATACTTATCTAGCTGTCCTATTGGATTGATGCGAAGGTCTGTTGGTTGTCCTTGGATCAGCGTGTCCTGGGTTCCCTCGGTGACAGGTACTCCTTGGCACGCTGCATCTGAAAAAGAGAACTATATTAATATGGATATTTATTAAATAAAATAATTATAGTAAGGACAGGTATCATGGAAAATTATATAGGGAGTTTATAAATATTAACAATAATATAAGTAGGGAGATGTAAGGAAAATGATAACGGATGGGTGTGTAGATTATTAATTGGAAAAGGAGAAAGAAGAGAATATAGATTAATATTACAATAAGTAAGTGTTAACAGGGATAAGGAATAGGTGGAATTAGTAATAATAATTATATATCAATTAAATAAAAATAAACAGATATTGTTTAGTTTGGGATACCAAGGTAAGGAGTGTTATGTGTTAAGGAGAAAGAGGATTGTTAGTAGGGAAGTAGAGTTATATAATAAATATAATTAATTATTATAAATAGTTATATTATAGAAATACTTACGAGTGTATATATAATACTTAGCAGATTCTCTCCGCGTGCGTTGTTGACATCGGTGTTGTGGAGGGATTCGCCGTGTACTGCGTCGCCTGAGGAGCCTTGTCAGGTGCGTACGCGCACCTCCGGACGCGCATCACTCCGCGGTAGTACCCGGGTACTACTCCCGCCGGTGGGGATCGCGCACACCCGGGGAAACGGTCGCGAGGCACGTTGTTTACGTGCCGGCCCGCGCTCAGTTGTCGCCATCTTGAATCGATCTAGATTCAAGCGCGCGCACACTGAACACGCGGTCCGCGCTCGTATCGATATGGGGATCGCGCGCATATAGTATAGGGAATTTGGAACGCGGATAGTGGGGGAACAGGTGTATAAGAGTACGGAGATAAATGTATATTTGAATTTAGCGCTATTAACTAGAGAATAATTTAGTGATCTATTGAACCAATCAATAGATGACTTTATTAGAGAATAAGACTTCCGTATGGGTAAATATAACAGCATATTACGTTATATGACTGTAATTACCTTAAATACGGAAAGTCGAAATACTAGTTGGGACAATGATAACTTATGCAAATTAGTTGTCATTTTTATTTATAGTGGGGTAAATACGGGTAGCTTTATTACACCTGTGACGGATACGGAAGGGTTGGAGAATATAATATTGCCGTATCCCTCGCAGGTAACGAGAGAGAGAACAGATAGGGATATTAGGAGATTGAGGGAGATGGAAAATCGGGGAAGAAGTTTGGCGTGACTCGGAAAAACGGATCATCGCCATTCTGATTCTACCCACCGAAAAGTACAGTGTTTTTCAGCATTCTGATTCTATCGATCGCAGATTATTATTAGTATTATTGAGGAGGATTGAAAATAATTAAGGAGGATTGAATATAATTAAGGAGGATTGAATATAATTAAGGAGGATTGAAAATAATTAAGGAGGAATTGTAGATTAAGGAGGAAATCAACCAGATAAATACAGTTGTATATATCTATATATATTTTATCAGATTGTTATAATTTTTTCCCAATAATTACTCTATATTTTGGTGAGTTATTTTATTTATTAATGTAATAAGTGATTTATATATCATGGGGACAGTGTTAAGTAATTAGTGCGCGTTATTAATTAGTCAAATTATTTATTTTACTTATTTAAAAATTAATGTTCTCTCTCTCGTGGTTAGTGGTGCCACGGGATCTATTATTAGATCCCGTAATATAATTAGTTATATCTAAATTTTGTTAAGGGTGTTAATATTCGTTACGCGGTTTAATAGTTATCCGGAACTATTATTTTATTCAACGGAACTTCCTCTGGGTGAGTCCACCGGGTAATCAGGACTAATAACTAATACTTGTTTTTCTTTTCGATGATGTTGGGAATCCGGATATAATTTTATTTACATAATATTTTTTGTGTTATTTAAATTAATACCAGCATCACAGATTTTACACATAAAAATGTATATGAATTCGATTACCCGGCCGGGGAACGAAATGAGAAATATTGAAAAAATCGACGTTTTGGTCGTTTCTGTGTGTTATTTTACACATAGAAATGTATTCGAATTTGATAAACCCGGCCCGGGAACGAAATCAAAAATATTGAAAAAATCGACGTTTTGACCAGATATATGTGTGACTTTACACATAAAAATGTATTCAAATTTTTATCAACCCGGCCCGGGAACGAAATCAAAAATATTGAAAAAATCGACGTTTTGGCCAGATATACGTGTGATTTTACACATAAATATGTATATGAATTCGATTAATGCGACCGGGAACGAAATCAAAAATATTGAAAATTGACGTTTTGGCCAGTTATATGTGTGACTTTACACATAAAAATGTATATGAATTCGATTAATACGGCCGGGGAACGAAATGAGAAATACTGAATAAATCGACGTTTTGGCCGGTTATATGTGTGATTTTACACAGAAAAATGTATATGAATTCGATTAATCCGGCCGGGGATCGAAATAAAAATATTGAAAAATCAACGTTGTGGTCGTTTGTATGTGTGATTTTACACATAAAAATGTATATGAATTCGATTAACCCGGCCGGGGAACGAAATGAGAAATATTGAAAAAATCGACGTTTTGGTCGTTTGTGTGTGTTATTTTACACATAGAAATGTATTCGAATTTGATAAACCCGGCCCGGGAACGAAATCAAAAATATTGAAAAAATCGACGTTTTGGCCAGTTATATGTGTGATTTTACACATAAAAATGTATATGAATTCGATTAATACGGCCGGGGAACGAAATGAGAAATACTGAATAAATCGACGTTTTGGCCGGTTATATGTGATTTTACACAGAAAAATGTATATGAATTCGATTAATCCGGCCGGGGATCGAAATAAAAATATTGAAAAAATCAACGTTGTGGTCGTTTGTATGTGTGATTTTACACATAAAAATGTATATGAATTCGATTAACCCGGCCGGGGAACGAAATGAGAAATATTGAAAAAATCGACGTTTTGGTCGTTTGTGTGTGTTATTTTACACATAGAAATGTATTCGAATTTGATAAACCCGGCCCGGGAACGAAATCAAAAATATTGAAAAAATTGACGTTTTGGCCAGTTATATGTGTGATTTTACACATAAAAATGTATTTGAATTCGATTAATACGGCCGGGGAACGAAATCAGAAATACTGAAAAAGTCGACGTTTTGGCCGGTTATATGTGTGAGTTTACACAGAACAATGTATATGAATTCGATTAATCCGGCCGGGGATCGAAATAAAAATATTGAAAAAATCAACGTTGTGGTCGTTTGTATGTGTTATTTTACACATAGAAATGTATTCGAATTTGATAAACCCGGCCCGGGAACGAAATCAAAAATATTGCAAAAATCGACGTTTTGGCCAGTTATATGTGTGATTTTACACATCAAAATGTATTTGAATTCGATTAATACGGCCGGGGAACGAAATCAGAAATACTGAAAAAGTCGACGTTTTGGCCGGTTATATGTGTGATTTTACCAGAAAAATGTATATGAATTCGATTAATCCGGCCGGGGATCGAAATGAGAAATATTGAAAAAATCCACGTTTGGTCGTTTGTATGTGTGATTTTACACATAAAATGTATATGAATTCGATTAACCCTCCGGGGAACTAAAGAAACATTGAAAATCCACGTTTTCGCCGTTTGTATGTGTTATTTTACACAGAAATGTATTCGAATTGATAAACCCGGCCCGGGAACGAAATCAAAAATATTGCAAAAATCGACGTTTTGGCCAGTTATATGTGTGATTTTATACATACATAAAAATGTATATGAATTCGATTAACCCGGCCGGGGAACGAAATGAGAAATATTGAAAAAATCGACGATTTGGTCGTTCGTATGTGTTATTTTACACATAGAAATGTATTCGAATTTGATAAACCCGGCCCGGGAACGAATCCAAATTATTGAAAAAATCGACGTTTTGGCCAGATATATGTGTGATTTTCACATAAAAACGTATATGAATTCGATTACCCGGCCGGGGAACGAAATGTGAATATTGAAAACATCGACGTTTTGGCCATTTATATGGTGACCTTACACTACAAATGTATATGAATTCGATTAATACAGCCGGGGATCGAATGAGAAATACTGAAAAAATCGACTTTTTGGCCGGTTATATGTGTGATTTTACACATAAAAATGTTATGCATTCGATTATAATCCAGCTGGGGATCGAATGAGAAATATTGAAAAAATCGACGTTTTGGTCGTTTGTATGTGTGATTTTACACATAAAAATGTATATGAATCGATTAACCCGTCCGGGAACGTAGATGAAACATTGAAAAAATCCACGTTTTCGCCGTTTGTATGTGTTATTTTACACATAGATGTATTCGAATTTGATAAACCCGGCCCGGGAACGAAATCAAAAATATTGCAAAAATCGACGTTTTGGCCATTATATGTGTGATTTTATACATAAAAATGTATATGAATTCGATTAACCCGGCCGGGGAACGAAATGAGAAATATGAAAAAAATCGCCGATTTGTCGTTCGTATGTGTTATTTTACACATAGAAATGTATTCGATTTGATAAACCCGGCCCGGAACGAATCCAAATTATTGAAAAAATCGACGGTTTGGCCAGATATATGTGTGATTTTACACATAAAACGTATATGAATTCGATTAACCCGCCGGGGAACGAAATGTGAAATATTGAAAACATCGGACGTTTTGGCCAGTTATATGTGTGACCTTACACATACAAATGTATATGAATTCGATTAATACGGCCGGGAACGAAATCAGAAATACTGAAAAAGTCGACGTTTTGGCCGTTATATGTGTGATTTTACACAGAAAATGTATATGAATTCGATTAAATCCGGCCGGGGATCGAAATGAGAAATATTGAAAAAATCCACGTTTGGTCGTTTGTATGTGTGATTTTACACATAAAAATGTATATGAATTCGATTAACCCGTCCGGGAACGTAATGAGAACATTGAAAAAATCCACGTTTTCGCCGTTTGTATGTGTTATTTTACACATAGAATGTATTCGAAATTTGATAAACCCGGCCCGGGAACGAAATCAAAAATATTGCAAAAATCGACGTTTTGGCCAGTTTATGTGTGATTTTATACATAAAAATGTATATGAATTCGATTAACCCGGCCGGGGAACGAAATGAGAAATATTGAAAAAATCGACGATTTGGTCGTTCGTATGTGTTATTTTACACATAGAAATGTATTCGAATTTGATAAACCGGCCCGGGAACGAATCCAAATTATTGAAAAAAATCGACGTTTTGGCCAGATATATGTGTGATTTTACACATAAAAACGTATATGAATTCGATTAACCCGGCCGGGGAACGAAATGTGAAATATTGAAAAACATCGACGTTTTGGCCAGTTATATGTGTGACCTTACACATACAAATGTATATGAATTCGATTAATACAGCCGGGGATCGAAATGAGAAATACTGAAAAAAATCGACTTTTTGGCCGGTTATATGTGTGATTTTACACATACAAATGTATATGCATTCGATTAATCCAGCTGGGGATCGAAATGAGAAATATTGAAAAAATCGACGTTTTGGTCGTTTGTATGTGTGATTTTACACATAAAAATGTATATGAATTCGATTAACCCGGCCGGGGAACGAAATGAGAACACTGAAAAAATCTACGTTTTGGCCGTTTGTATGTGAGATTTTACACAGAAAAATGTATTTGAATTCGATTAATCCGTCCGGGAACGAAATCAAAAATATTGAAAAATCGACATTTTGGCCAGTTATATGTGTGGTTTACACATAAAAATGTATATGAATTCGATTAACCCGGCCGGGGAACGAAATGAGAATATTGAAAAAATCGACGTTTTGGTCGTTCGTATGTGTTTATTTTACACATAGAAATGTATTCGAATTTGATAACCCGGCCCGGGAACGGATCCAAAAATATTTGAAAAAATCGACGTTTTGGCCAGATAGATGTTTGATTTTACACATAAAAACGTTTATGAATTCGATTAACCCGGCCGGGGAACGTAATGAGAAATATTGAAAAAAATCGACGTTTTGGCCGTTTGTATGTTGATTTACACATAAAAATGTATATGAATTCGATTAACCCGGCGGGGAACGAAATGAGAAATATTGAAAAAATCGACGTTTTGGGTCATTTGTGTGTGTTAGTTTACACATAGGAAATGTATTCGAATTTGATAAACCCGGCCCGGGAGCTAAATCAAAATATTGAAAAAATCGACGTTTTGGCCAGTTATATGTGTGATTTTACACATAAAAATGTATATGAATTCGATTAATCCGACCGGGAACGAAATCAAAAATATTGAAAAATCGACGTTTTGGCCAGTTATATGTGTGACTTTACACATAAATATGTATATGAATTCGATTAATACGGCCGGAAACGAAATGGGAAATATTGAAAAAATCGACGTTTTGGCCGTTTGTATTGTGATTTTACACATAAAAATGTATATGAATTCGATTAACCCGGCCGGGGAACGAATTGAGAAATATTGAAAAAATCGACGTTTTGGTCATTTGTGTGTGTTAGTTTACACATAGAAATGTATTCGAATTTGATAAACCCGGCCCGGGAACGAAATCAAAAATATTGAAAAAATTGACGTTTTGGGCCAGTTATATTGTGATTTACACATAAAAATGTATATGAATTCGATTAATACGGCCGGGGAACGAAATGAGAAATACTGAAAAATTGACGTTTTGGCCGGTTATATGTGTGATTTTACACAGAACAATGTATATGAATTCGATTAATCCGGCCGGGGATCGAAATGAGAAATATTGAAAAATTCGACATTTGGCCGTTGTATGTGTGATTTTACACATAAAAATGTATATGAATTCAATTAATCTGGCCGGGGAACGAAATGGGAAATATTGAAAAAATCGACGTTTTGGCCGGTTCTATGTGTGATTTTACACAGAAAAATGTATATGAATTCGATTAACCCGGCCGGGGTATGAAATGAGAAATATTGAAAAAAATCGACGTTTGGTCGTTTGTGTGTGTTATTTTACACACAGAAATGTATTCGAATTTGATAAACCCGGCCCGGGAACGAAATCAAAAATATTGAAAAAATCGACGTTTTGGCCAGTTATATGTGTTATTTTACACATAAAAATGTATATGATTTCGATTAATCCGGCCGGGGATCAAAATGAAAAATATTGAAAAAATCCACGTTGTGGTCGTTGTATGTGTGATTTTACACATAAAAATGTATATGAATTCGATTAACCCGTCCGGGGAACGTAATGAGAAACATTGAAAAAATCCACGTTTTGGCCGTTGGTATGTGTTATTTTACACATAGAAATGTATTCGAATTTGATAAACTCGGCCTGGGAACGAAATCAAAAATATTGAAAAAATCGACGTTTTGGCCAGATATATGTTAGATTTTACACATAAAAATGTATATGAATTCGATTACTACGGCCGGGGAACGAAATGAGTAATACTCAAAAAATCGACGTTTTGGCCGGTTATATGTGTTATTTTACACATAGAAATGTATTCGAATTTGATAAACTCGGCCCGGGAACGAAATCAAAATATTGAAAAAAATCGACGTTTTGGCCAGATATATGTTAGATTTTACACAGAAAAATGTATATGAATTCGATTAATACGGCCGGGGAACAAAATGAGAAATACTGAAAAAATCGACGTTTTGGTCGTTTGTATGTGTTATTTTACACATAGAAATGTATATGAATTCGATTAATACGGCGGGGGAACGAAATGAGAAATACTGAAAAAATCGACGTTTTGGCCAGATATATGTGTGATTTTAAACATAAAAATGTATATGAATTCACTTAACCCGGCCCGGGAACGAAATCAAAAATATTGAAAAAATCGACGTTTTGGCCAGTTCTATGTGTGATTTTACACATAAAAATGTATATGAATTCGATTAATCCGGCCGGGGAACGAAATGAGAAACATTGAAAAAATCCACGTTTTGGCCGTTGGTATGTGTTATTTTACACATAGAAATGTATTCGAATTTGATAAACTCGGCCTGGGAACGAAATCAAAAAATATTGAAAAAATCGACGTTTTGGCCAGATATATGTTAGATTTTACACAGAAAAATGTATATGAATTCGATTAATACGGCCGGGGAACAAAATGAGAATACTGAAAAAATCGACGTTTTGGTCGTTTGTATGTGTTATTTTACACATAGAAATGTATATGAATTCGATTAATACGGCGGGGGAACGAAATGAGAAATACTGAAAAAATCGACGTTTTGGCCAGAATATATGTGTGATTTTAAACATAAAAAATGTATATGAATTCACTTAACCCGGCCCGGGAACGAAATCAAAAATATTGAAAAAATCGACGTTTTGGCCAGTTCTATGTGTGATTTTACACATAAAAATGTATATGAATTCGATTAATCCGGCCGGGGAACGAAATGAGAAACACTGAAAAAATCTACGTTTTGGCCGTTTGTATGTGTTATTTTACACATAGAAATGTATTCGTATTTGATAAACCCGGCCCGGGAATGAAATTAAAAATATTGAAAAAATTGTCGTTTTGGCCAGATATATGTGTGATTTTACACATAAAAATGTATATGAATTCGATTAATCCGTCCGGGAACGAAATCAATAATATTGAAAAATCGACGTTTTGGCCAGTTATATGTGTGATTTTACACATAAAAATGTAGATGAATTCTTTTAACCCGGCCGGGGAACGTAATGAGAAATATTGAAAAAATCGATATTTTTACAGTTATATGTGTGATTTTACACTTAAAAATGTATTCAAATTTGATCAACCCGGCCCGGGAACGAAACAAAAAATATTGAAAAAATCGACGTTTTGGCCGATTATATGTGTGATTTTACACATAAAAATGTATATGAATTCGATTAATACGGCCGGGGAACGGAATGAGAAATACTGAAAAAAACGACGTTTTGGCCGGTTATATGTGTGATTTTACACATAAAAATGTATATGAATTCGATTAATCCGGCCGGGGAACGAAATGAGAAATATTGAAAAAAAACGACGTTTTGGTCGTTTGTATGTGTTATTTTACACGTAGAAATGTATTTGAATTCGATTAATCCGTCCGGGAACGAAACCAAAAATACTGAAAAAATCGACGTTTTGGCCGGTTATATGTGTGATTACACAGAAAAATGTATATGAATTCGTTTAATCCGGTCGGGGATCGAAATGAGAAATATTAAAAAAGTCGACATTTTGGCCGTTTGTATGCCTGATTTTACACATAAAAATGTAAAAGAATTCACTTAACCCGGCCGGGGAACGAAATGTGAAATTTTCAAAAAAATCGACGTTTTGGTCGTTTGTATGTGTGATTTTACACATAAAAACGATATGAATTCGATTAACCCGGCCGGGGAACGAAATGTGAAATATTGAAAACATCGACGTTTTGGCCAGTTATATGTGTGATCTTACACATACAAATGTATATGAATTCGATTAATACAGCCGGGGATCGAAATGAGAAATACTGAAAAAATCGACGTTTTGGCCGGTTATATGTGTGATTTTACACAGAAAAATGTATATGAATTCGATTAACCCGGCCGGGGAACGAAATGTGAACACTGAAAAAATCTACGTTTTGGCCGTTTGTATGTGAGATTTTACACAGAAAAATGTATTTGAATTCGATTAATCCGTCCGGGAACGAAATCAAAATATTGAAAAAATCGACATTTTGGCCAGTTATATGTGTGGTTTTACACATAAAAATGTAAAAGAATTCACTTAACCCGGCCGGGGAACGAAATGTGAAATTTTCAAAAAATCGACGTTTTGGTCGTTTGTATGTGTGATTTTACACATAAAAATGTATATGAATTCGATTAACCCGTCCGGGGAACGTAATGAGAAACATTGAAAAAATCCACGTTTTCGCCGTTTGTATGTGTTATTTTACACATAGAAATGTATTCGAATTTGATAAACCCGGCCCGGGAACGAAATCAAAAATATTGCAAAAATCGACGTTTTGGCCAGTTATATGTGTGATTTTATACATAAAAATGTATATGAATTCGATTAACCCGGCCGGGGAACGAAATGAGAAATATTGAAAAAATCGACGATTTGGTCGTTCGTATGTGTTATTTTACACATAGAAATGTATTCGAATTTGATAAACCCGGCCCGGGAACGAATCCAAATTATTGAAAAAATCGACGTTTTGGCCAGATATATGTGTGATTTTACACATAAAAACGTATATGAATTCGATTAACCCGGCCGGGGAACGAAATGTGAAATATTGAAAACATCGACGTTTTGGCCAGTTATATGTGTGACCTTACACATACAAATGTATATGAATTCGATTAATACAGCCGGGGATCGAAATGAGAAATACTGAAAAAATCGACTTTTTGGCCGGTTATATGTGTGATTTTACACATAAAAATGTATATGCATTCGATTAATCCAGCTGGGGATCGAAATGAGAAATATTGAAAAAATCGACGTTTTGGTCGTTTGTATGTGTGATTTTACACATAAAAATGTATATGAATTCGATTAACCCGGCCGGGGAACGAAATGAGAACACTGAAAAAATCTACGTTTTGGCCGTTTGTATGTGAGATTTTACACAGAAAAATGTATTTGAATTCGATTAATCCGTCCGGGAACGAAATCAAAAATATTGAAAAATCGACATTTTGGCCAGTTATATGTGTGGTTTTACACATAAAAATGTATATGAATTCGATTAACCCGGCCGGGGAACGAAATGAGAAATATTGAAAAAATCGACGTTTTGGTCGTTCGTATGTGTTATTTTACACATAGAAATGTATTCGAATTTGATAAACCCGGCCCGGGAACGGATCCAAAAATATTGAAAAAATCGACGTTTTGGCCAGATATATGTGTGATTTTACACATAAAAACGTTTATGAATTCGATTAACCCGGCCGGGGAACGTAATGAGAAATATTGAAAAAATCGACGTTTTGGCCGTTTGTATGTGTGATTTTACACATAAAAATGTATATGAATTCGATTAACCCGGCCGGGGAACGAAATGAGAAATATTGAAAAAATCGACGTTTTGGTCATTTGTGTGTGTTAGTTTACACATAGAAATGTATTCGAATTTGATAAACCCGGCCCGGGAGCTAAATCAAAAATATTGAAAAAATCGACGTTTTGGCCAGTTATATGTGTGATTTTACACATAAAAATGTATATGAATTCGATTAATCCGACCGGGAACGAAATCAAAAATATTGAAAAATCGACGTTTTGGCCAGTTATATGTGTGACTTTACACATAAATATGTATATGAATTCGATTAATACGGCCGGGAAACGAAATGGGAAATATTGAAAAAATCGACGTTTTGGCCGTTTGTATGTGTGATTTTACACATAAAAATGTATATGAATTCGATTAACCCGGCCGGGGAACGAAATGAGAAATATTGAAAAAATCGACGTTTTGGTCATTTGTGTGTGTTAGTTTACACATAGAAATGTATTCGAATTTGATAAACCCGGCCCGGGAACGAAATCAAAAATATTGAAAAAATTGACGTTTTGGCCAGTTATATGTGTGATTTTACACATAAAAATGTATATGAATTCGATTAATACGGCCGGGGAACGAAATGAGAAATACTGAAAAAATCGACGTTTTGGCCGGTTATATGTGTGATTTTACACAGAACAATGTATATGAATTCGATTAATCCGGCCGGGGATCGAAATGAGAAATATTGAAAAATTCGACATTTTGGCCGTTTGTATGTGTGATTTTACACATAAAAATGTATATGAATTCAATTAATCTGGCCGGGGAACGAAATGGGAAATATTGAAAAAATCGACGTTTTGGCCGGTTCTATGTGTGATTTTACACAGAAAAATGTATATGAATTCGATTAACCCGGCCGGGGTATGAAATGAGAAATATTGAAAAAATCGACGTTTTGGTCGTTTGTGTGTGTTATTTTACACACAGAAATGTATTCGAATTTGATAAACCCGGCCCGGGAACGAAATCAAAAATATTGAAAAAATCGACGTTTTGGCCAGTTATATGTGTCATTTTACACATAAAAATGTATATGATTTCGATTAATCCGGCCGGGGATCAAAATGAAAAATATTGAAAAAATCCACGTTGTGGTCGTTTGTATGTGTGATTTTACACATAAAAATGTATATGAATTCGATTAACCCGTCCGGGGAACGTAATGAGAAACATTGAAAAAATCCACGTTTTGGCCGTTGGTATGTGTTATTTTACACATAGAAATGTATTCGAATTTGATAAACTCGGCCTGGGAACGAAATCAAAAATATTGAAAAAATCGACGTTTTGGCCAGATATATGTGTGATTTTAAACATAAAAATGTATATGAATTCACTTAACCCGGCCCGGGAACGAAATCAAAAATATTGAAAAAATCGACGTTTTGGCCAGTTCTATGTGTGATTTTACACATAAAAATGTATATGAATTCGATTAATCCGGCCGGGGAACGAAATGAGAAACATTGAAAAAATCCACGTTTTGGCCGTTGGTATGTGTTATTTTACACATAGAAATGTATTCGAATTTGATAAACTCGGCCTGGGAACGAAATCAAAAATATTGAAAAAATCGACGTTTTGGCCAGATATATGTTAGATTTTACACAGAAAAATGTATATGAATTCGATTAATACGGCCGGGGAACAAAATGAGAAATACTGAAAAAATCGACGTTTTGGTCGTTTGTATGTGTTATTTTACACATAGAAATGTATATGAATTCGATTAATACGGCGGGGGAACGAAATGAGAAATACTGAAAAAATCGACGTTTTGGCCAGATATATGTGTGATTTTAAACATAAAAATGTATATGAATTCACTTAACCCGGCCCGGGAACGAAATCAAAAATATTGAAAAAATCGACGTTTTGGCCAGTTCTATGTGTGATTTTACACATAAAAATGTATATGAATTCGATTAATCCGGCCGGGGAACGAAATGAGAAACACTGAAAAAATCTACGTTTTGGCCGTTTGTATGTGTTATTTTACACATAGAAATGTATTCGTATTTGATAAACCCGGCCCGGGAATGAAATTAAAAATATTGAAAAAATTGTCGTTTTGGCCAGATATATGTGTGATTTTACACATAAAAATGTATATGAATTCGATTAATCCGTCCGGGAACGAAATCAATAATATTGAAAAATCGACGTTTTGGCCAGTTATATGTGTGATTTTACACATAAAAATGTAGATGAATTCTTTTAACCCGGCCGGGGAACGTAATGAGAAATATTGAAAAAATCGATATTTTTACAGTTATATGTGTGATTTTACACTTAAAAATGTATTCAAATTTGATCAACCCGGCCCGGGAACGAAACCAAAAATATTGAAAAAATCGACGTTTTGGCCGATTATATGTGTGATTTTACACATAAAAATGTATATGTATTCGATTAATACGGCCGGGGAACGGAATGATAAATACTGAAAAAAAACGACGTTTTGGCCGGTTATATGTGTGATTTTACACATAAAAATGTATATGAATTCGATTAATCCGGCCGGGGAACGAAATGAGAAATATTGAAAAAAACGACGTTTTGGTCGTTTGTATGTGTTATTTTACACGTAGAAATGTATTTGAATTCGATTAATCCGTCCGGGAACGAAACCAAAAATACTGAAAAAATCGACGTTTTGGCCGGTTATATGTGTGATTACACATAAAAATGTATAGGAATTCGATTAATACGGCCGGGGAACGGAATGAGAAATACTGAAAAAATCGACGTTTTGGCCGGTTATATGTGTGATCTTACACATACAAATGTATATGAATTCGATTAATACAGCCGGGGATCGAAATGAGAAATACTGAAA
The DNA here is from genome assembly GCA_026168455.1 of Theocolax elegans. Lineage (NCBI taxonomy): Eukaryota > Metazoa > Arthropoda > Insecta > Hymenoptera > Cerocephalidae > Theocolax > Theocolax elegans. The sequence goes on along the minus strand of CM047430.1, from coordinate 74,595,331 downwards.
AAATCGACGTTTTGGCCGGTTATATGTGTGATTTTACACAGAAAAATGTATATGAATTCGATTAACCCGGCCGGGGAACGAAATGAGAACACTGAAAAAATCTACGTTTTGGCCGTTTGTATGTGAGATTTTACACAGAAAAATGTATTTGAATTCGATTAATCCGTCCGGGAACGAAATCAAAAATATTGAAAAAATCGACGTTTTGACCAGATATATGTGTGATTTTACACAGAAAAATGTATATGAATTCGTTTAATCCGGTCGGGGATCGAAATGAGAAATATCAAAAAAGTCGACATTTTGGCCGTTTGTATGCCTGATTTTACACATAAAAATGTAAAAGAATTCACTTAACCCGGCCGGGGAACGAAATGTGAAATTTTCAAAAAATCGACGTTTTGGCCGTTTGTATGTGTGATTTGTGATGTGGGTACATCACCGAGGCCACCTGAAAGTAATATATATAGAATATTAATATTAAATAGTATAAAAGAGTCTATATTAATAAAGTATACTTATCTAGCTGTCCTATTGGATTGATGCGAAGGTCTGTTGGGTTGTCCTTGGATCAGCGTGTCCTGGGTTCCCTCGGTGACAGGTACTCCTTGGCACGCTGCATCTGAAAAAGAGAACTATATTAATATGGATATTTATTAAATAAAATAATTATTAGTAAGGACAGGTATCATGGAAAATTATATAGGGAGTTTATAAATATTAACAATAATATAAGTAGGGAGATGTAAGGAAAATGATAACGGATGGGTGTGTAGATTATTAATTGGAAAAGGAGAAAGAAGAGAATATAGATTTAATATTACAATAAGTAAGTGTTAACAGGGATAAGGAATAGGTGGAATTAGTAATAATAATGTATATATAATCAATTAAATAAACATAAACAGATATTGTTTAGTTTGGGATACACAAGGTAAGGAGTGTTATGTGTTAAGGAGAAAGAGGATTGTTAGTAGGGAAGTAGAGGTTATATAATAAATATAATTAATTATTATAAATAGTTATATTAATAGAAATACTTACGAGTGTATATATAATACTTAGCAGATTCTCTCCGCGTGCGTTGTTGACATCGGTGTTGTGGAGGGATTCGCCGTGTACTGCGTCGCCTGAGGAGCCTTGTCAGGTGCGTACGCGCACCTCCGGACGCGCATCACTCCGCGGTAGTACCCGGGTACTACTCCCGCCGGTGGGGATCGCGCACACCCGGGGAAACGGTCGCGAGGCACGTTGTTTACGTGCCGGCCCGCGCTCAGTTGTCGCCATCTTGAATCGATCTAGATTCAAGCGCGCGCACACTGAACACGCGGTCCGCGCTCGTATCGATATGGGGATCGCGCGCATATAGTATAGGGAATTTGGAACGCGGATAGTGGGGGAACAGGTGTATAAGAGTACGGAGATAAATGTATATTTGAATTTAGCGCTATTAACTAGAGAATAATTTAGTGATCTATTGAACCAATCAATAGATGACTTTATTAGAGAATAAGACTTCCGTATGGGTAAATATAACAGCATATTACGTTATATGACTGTAATTACCTTAAATACGGAAAGTCGAAATACTAGTTGGGACAACGATAACTTATGCAAATTAGTTGTCATTTTTATTTATAGTGGGGTAAATACGGGTAGCTTTATTACACCTGTGACGGATACGGAAGGGTTGGAGAAATATAATATTGCCGTATCCCTCGCAGGTAACGAGAGAGAGAACAGATAGGGATATTAGGAGATTGAGGGAGATGGAAAATCGGGGAAGAAGTTTGGCGTGACTCGGAAAAACGGATCATCGCCATTCTGATTCTACCCACCGAAAAGTACAGTGTTTTTCAGCATTCTGATTCTATCGATCGCAGATTATTATTAGTATTATTGAGGAGGATTGAAAATAATTAAGGAGGATTGAATATAATTAAGGAGGATTGAATATAATTAAGGAGGATTGAAATAATTAAGGAGGAATTGTAGATTAAGGAGGAAATCAACCAGATAAATACAGTTGTATATATCTATAATATATTTTATCAGATTGTTATAATTTTTTTCCCAATAATTACTCTATATTTTGGTGAGTTATTTTATTTATTAATGTAATAAGTGATTTATATATCAGTGGGGACAGTGTTAAGTAATTAGTGCGCGTTATTAATTAGTCAAATTATTTATTTTACTTATTTAAAAATTAATGTTCTCTCTCTCGTGGTTAGTGGTGCCACGGGATCTATTATTAGATCCCGTAATATAATTAGTTATATCTAAATTTTGTTAAGGGTGTTAATATTCGTTACGCGGTTTAATAGTTATCCGGAACTATTATTTTATTCAACGGAACTTCCTCTGGGTGAGTCCACCGGGTAATCAGGACTAATAAACTAATACTTGTTTTTCTTTTCGATGATGTTGGGAATCCGGATATAATTTTATTTACATAATATTTTTTGTGTTATTTAAATTAATACCAGCATCACATTTGGCGCCCAACGTGTGTTTTTATTGTACATTAAGTGATTAAATTATTTTCGGTTTGTTAGCAAATTTAACGTTTTTTTTTGTACATCGGCGGAAGTTGAATTGACGAATATTTTAGGGAGTGTGTTAGAAATTTCTCAGTGGGGTCGAGAGAGAGAAATTTTCGGCGTCGGTTACGCCATTTTGAAAAATTGTAAATTCATTTGCTGCCATTTTAACGTTTAACTGGCCGCGTGGAAATTTAATTATTACCGTTTCTAGTGGGAGATAAACTGATATATTATTTTATTTTTATTATTATTGCAATAATTATTGTCGTTGCTGTCTGTTGCTATCACCTATTTTGCGAGCGCTTTTTGTGGGCTGCTGCTATTTTAAAGGTGATTTGTTGGTTGTCGAATCAAAGTTAATAAAACTTTTATTCGACAATTTAACAATTTTTGCGGTAGACAGTGACATCGCCTCGTGCCAAATAAAAAAAATAGTTGGGAGATGATTATTTATTTTATTTATTGTATTATTTTCTGATATTTGGGACGTATAAAAATTATTATTCATGGTAATTTTGAATATATATATTGGAATTGACCATTTGTAAAAGCAATCAGGAGTTGGACGTGAGGACATCAGAAGGAGATATTTATTTTTTTTTTGGTACCAGCCGATTTTAAATACGGATTGATTTATTTATTTATTTATTGTTTTTTTTTTCCATTTTTTAGGAAGATATACAAAACGGTAATCTCCAGAATAATAATTATAATTTATATTTTTATAATTTATATTTATTTTTATGTGCCAATATTTATTTCTATTTATATAGCGGATGTGCATTTTTTTTTTCTCTTTTTCTGTTTCTTTTTGTTCGTGATTTACAGTGGGGTTTAGGAAAATTTATTTATTTGGCGCGAGGCATTATCTGGTCAGATCGGACCCGTGCACCGAAGAGTTCCCGTTTAATTCAGTTTACGAAGGAATTAAGATCGCTGGGGTTGATTAAAGCTTAATATTAAAGTCATTTTAATTTTTTTTTGTTCGTGTTTTTAAGTTATTCTCTCGGTTGTTTGTAGTATTTTGGCGTTGTTGCTTTTGTCGTATCGGAATTTAGTAAAATGGGTAGTCACAAGGAACGAATGGAAAATATCCTTAAACAGTCTACAGGGGCGAGGGAATTATCTAGAAAGATTTCAAAAATAGACCCTAAATTAATTAAGGAGTTATTGGAAAAACAAGGGTTAAGTACAGTAGGGTCATTTGGGACATTGAAAGATAGGTTATTAAGGGCGGATTGTAGGAAAATAGATGTTAACTTAAACGTACCGTGGTATACGGATGACGAAGGGGAAGGGGAAATACCGACAAGGGCAGATGAAACAGAAGTAGAACAACCCATTAATGAGAATAGTAAGGAAAATAGTGACAAAGGGGAATGTAATAGAAAAGGGAAACAAATAAAGGAGAGTGAAGACAAAATAATGGAAAATGTTAGTCAGGAAGTAGTGGAAGTAGGGAAAGAGACTCAGATTAGTGAAAAGAATCAGGAGAAAACGGGTGCGCGTAAGAAATCGAATGGGAAATCAAAGGAAACGGTACCTACGGATAGAAGTGAAGTAGTAGGGAGTAACATAGATGTAGGGAGTTTGAGGATATTAGTAACCGACATTATTAGGGAGGTTATGGGTAATCAGTTAGAAAGCGCGTTAATTAAAATAGTAGATGCAAGGTTGCAAAATTTGCAAGCTAGCAAACAGGTAGAAGAGTTAGGTCAACCAGAAAGGGTTGAAACCGAAGGAGATATTAATAATAGTAGAGATTTAGTGGAATATAGTGAATTAAAGAATTCATTAGTAGAAGAACCAAAGCGTAAAGTGACAAATGGTAGTGCGGACGAATTAGGATCGAGAAAAAGAGAATCTACTCCCAAGCGATGTAATAACTTAGGGCCAAAGAAGTTAGGTTTCTCAAAGGGCGAGTTTTTATATAATAAGGGGAAAAGAATTTATTACGTTGAGGAAACCGACACAGGTAGTAGTTCGGAAGAGGAAATATGCAAAAGTAGGAGAGTCCATAAAGAAAAAAAGTTAATGCGTAGACAGGTAGATCAGAATCAGGACAGGGAGTTAGTTGGGACAGATATGAGCGGAAATAGTGATAATGAGGGAGTCTGGGAAACTCCGAGGTCTAATAAGACCAGCCAACGTCAGAGAGGGGTGAATCAGTTGCGCAGTATGCAGTGTGTTAAGATGCTGCAAAACTGGAAAATACACTTTTCTGGCGAAGGTAAGGAGGGTCCGGAGGAGTACTTGGCTCAACTTCAAGATTGCTATGAAGGAACAGCGTATTCTGATACAGAGTTCCTAAGCGCGATTCCTTGTACGCTATCGAAAACCGCGGTTAGGTGGTTTCGATCAGTAAAGGAAAAGATTAAGACGCTTAAAGAGTTTAAACGCGCATTCAGACATAGATTCATGGGGATATTAGATAGAGAGGATATCATGGAAGAATTGCGTAGAAGGACTCAGGCAAAGGGAGAGGATATAGCTAGTTACCTATCGTGTATTAGACTTATAGTAGGGCATTTTAAGAGACCGCCGTCGGAATGTCAGCTGGTTCCATTGATATTTCGTAATCTGTTGCCGGAGTATCGGAAGGCAATGGAAAATGAATATCTTGATAGTTTGGACGATATTGAGAAGTGGGGGAGAAAATACGAACGGAAGAAAGAATTAGACAACCGTTACGTTCCTCCGCCACCTAAGGAAAGGACTTGGATTCCAGAAGCCGCATACCAAGGGCCGAGAGTAAAGGGTAAGGTGGCTAAGGTGGAAGAAAATGAACAGGGTGTAGTTGGGTCGAAAGACAAGCTGAAGCCGACGAAGGTAGATAAAGGGTCGAGTAAAAGCGCGGTTAAGGCTAAAGTGCAGGTGGATTCGCAGGAGCAGCCAATCACAGCTGCAATGGTTGTGGCCAAGCAGGCACCACCACAAAATGCGAGACCACCGGTACAGCAGCAGACTGGTTGGTCAAGACCACCAGCTGATGGCCAACGGGTGAATTATAACGATCGGAATTTTAATCGTAGGGAATTTCCGTCGAATAGGTGGCAGAATCAACCCGATAGTAGGGATTTCCAGTCGAATAGGTGGCAGAATAGACCAGATAATAGGGAATTTAGGGAGTCGAATAGATTTGTTAGTAATGGAAATAGGGACGAGAATAGAGCTTTTCACGGTCCGTGTTTCGAGTGTCAGAAGGTAGGGCATAGGAGTTCCGAGTGTCCCAATAGGAGGTGCTATTTTTGTAAAAAACCGGGTCATAACATACGAAACTGCTCCCTTCGCAAAACTGAGGGGTTAGCATGTCAAGTGTGTAAAACAGTTGGGACGACATTCGACGATTGTCCGAATTGTACACAGTTTAGGGGGATGTTGGGAAACGGCAAATCGGGAGTTCAGAAAGGTCCCCTGACTCTCGAAACACGGCAGTAGGGACCGATAGGGCGTTACCAAGTTACTGTTTCCCAGAGGTAAATTTAGAAGTAAGGGTGGGGGAGAATATTGATAGGATCAATATAGAGGGTGTGTCTCCCAAAGTAAGTGTAGGAAGGTTAGATAGGTCTAAGGGTGCGATTCCAAGATCTAAGGATAATTTACGGTCGATCAGTAGGGACGATCCAGAAAATGATTCAGGAGTTAAAATAATTGAGGATAGGTTATTAAAGGGAGCGGAGCGAATAGATATTGAATTATTAGCCAAAAAGGGGAAATTTGATCGTGGCGGGACTCAAGTTAGCGAAGGAAGGTCACAGGATAATCAAGAGATTAGGGGTTATGATAGATTAAACTTGATTAATAAGGGTGTAGAGTTGCTTTTAGGGGATAATGAGGAAAAAGAAAAAGAAAAGAGTCCAAAGACCTTCCTTGGCAACAGGGAGACACCAGATCGATCAACTGAACCGAAACAAGGTGTATCAGTATCTAATATAGAAAATAGGCATTATTTGAAAGTTGTTTTAGGAGGACAGGAATATAGGGCGTTAATTGATTCGGGTTCCACATTGTCTTTAGTAGGGTCAAGGATAGCTGAACAGTTTAAGGATAGATTAAAGTCCTCTGATGTGGTTATTAAAAATGTCAATGGTGGATTAGTGAGGGCGTTAGGGACGTTAGAAATCAATTTAGAGATTGACGGACATGTAGGGAAGATTAATTGCAGGGCATTGAAAGACTTGGAATCGGATATGATATTAGGGATGGACTTCGGCAAACTTTTTAATTTCGATGATAGATTAGGACAGGATCAGTGGCGTGTTAGGGAAGGTCCTTGGAGGTCGTATAGTAGTGAGAAAGGGACAAACCATCCTATAATATTCGGGGAATGCGCTGGCATCTCGGAATTACAGGATGAGGAAAGGGACAAAGTGCAAAAATTGGTGCACAATTTGCTTCCAGACATAAACGCCGATCGGTTAGGAATGACCGACCTTACTGAACATTCAATTGATGTTCAGGGAGCTCCTCCAATCAAACATCGAACACGGCGCATCTCGCCCAAGATGTTGGAGGCAGCTCATGAGGAGGTTAGAAAAATGTTACAGTTGGGAGTTATAGAAAGATCGGCAAGTGACTGGAGCAGTGCACCAGTTTTGGTACGGAAGTCCGACGGATCAATTAGATTTTGTGTGGACTATAGGGACTTGAACTCGGTCACAAAACGGGATGCGTATCCTTTGCCACAAATGGATTCGATTCTGGATAAAATTCGCAAGGCCAGGTATATTAGCAAAATCGACTTGAAGCAGGCGTACTTTCAGGTTAAGATGGCACCTGCTAGTCGAAAATATACGGCTTTTGCGGTGCCAGGATCGGGTCTATGGCAATTTAAAAGGATGCCATTCGGTTTGACGAATGCGCCCATGACCTTCCAGCGGTTGATCGATGCGATATTCGGTCCGGAATTCGAACCTTTCATTTTCGGATATCTGGACGATATAATCATCGTCACCGAGTCGTTCGAGGAACACTTAAAATATCTGGATTTGGTATTGCGGAAATTATTAGATGCAGGGTTAACGGTGAATAGGGACAAATGCGAATTTTGTTGTAGTAGGGTGACTTATTTAGGATTTATTTTAGATAGGGACGGACTTAGAACAAATCCAGATAAAGTGTCTCCGGTGGTCAATTACCCAGTACCCAGGACAATCAAGGAATTGAGACGATTCTTTGGTATGATCGCCTGGTACTCGCGTTTTATTGAGAATGAGGCCGAATTAAAAATACCATTAGTAAGGTTGTTGCATAAGGGACAAGAATGGATATGGGGGGAGGAGCAGCAGGAAGCTTTCGATACACTAAAGAGAGCTTTGACTGTTGCACCCGTTCTTGCTCGCCCTGATTTCAGCAAACCGTTCAAAGTGCAGTGTGATGCAAGTAATTATGCACTAGGAGCGGTGCTGACTCAGGAACAGGAAGACGGGGAACACCCCATAGTCTACATTAGTAGGGTTTTGTCGGCCGCGGAGAGGAATTATTCCACAACGGAAAAGGAATGTTTGGCGTTAATTTGGGCTATAAAGAAGTTGAGGCCATATTTAGAGGGATATCCATTTACCGCAATCACGGATCATAGTGCGTTGAAATGGTTGCGGAACCTTAAGGAGCCTACTGGTCGTCTCGCTCGGTGGGCTATAGAGATGCAACAATGGGACTTTGAGATAGTCCATAGGAAAGGATCTCTCAATCAAGTCCCAGACGCACTCTCTAGGATGTATCCGGGTGAGGTCGATACAGTGGCTGCTTTTCAGGAAATTAGGGACACTTGGTATTTAAATATGCTCAAGAACGTCGAGCAATTTCCTAACCGTTACCAGCAATGGAGAGTAGAAAACGGCCTATTATATAGATACCGTAACGATCCATTGTTGGACCCGGTCACAAATAGGGACGAAGATTGGAGATTAGTGGTCCCAGAGGAACAGCGAGAGCGAGTAATAAGGGATGCGCATTGCGAAACCTCGGCGGGTCACTTAGGAGTAGAAAAGACGTATGACAGGGTTATTAGGGACTATTATTGGAGAGGAGTATGGTACGATGTTAATAGATTCGTAGTAGGGTGTGATGTTTGTCAGAGATATAAAGTATCCCAGTTAGGCCCACAAGGGTTGCTCAGTAGTAGGGTGATTGAGAGACCTTGGGTAGTGGTGGCAGCAGATATGATGGAGTTTCCACCTAGTAAGAGTCAGTGTAAATACTTGTTAGTTTTCCAAGATTTATTTACTCGGTGGATAGAGTTGAAACCGTTAAGAACCGCGGATGGTAAATCAGTAGCAAAAGCATTTGAGGAATTGATCTTATTTAGGTGGGAGACTCCTGACTATTTGCTTACTGACAATGGGAAGGAATTCGAGAATAAATTTTTGAATGATGTCTTAGCGGAATATGGGGTTAAACATGTCACCACTCCACCCTACCATCCTCAAGCAAACGCTGTAGAACGGAGCAATCGTACGTTGAAAACTATGATTGCGGCGTTTGTTAAGAACGATCACAGGACCTGGGATCAACACCTTAGTGAATTTAGGCATGCGATAAATACCGCGATTCAATCGTCTTTAAAAGTATCACCCGCATTCCTGAATTATGGGAGACACCCCAGACCTGTTAAAAGTTTACGTAGGGAGGTAGAACCGAGGGAATTAATTCAAAAGGGTGATGAAAAAGCTTGGGCCGATAGGGTACAACGGTTAGATATACTAAGAGATATTGTCACCAAACATATAGAACAGGCGAAGGAAAAACAAGCTAAGGTATTTAATAAGGGTAGGAGGGACGTCAGATTTTTCCCGGGAGATAGGGTACTTTGTAGGACTCATTATTTGTCTAACGCCGCGAATAGGTTTTCGGCAAAACTGTGTCCTAAGTACGAAGGACCTTACACCATAATGGAAGTATTATCGCCCACCGTGTATATTATTGATAGGACTGATAAGTCCAAAGGGAAAATAAATAAGGTGCACGTGAAAGATCTGATCAGGTATGTTCCCCCTAGGGGAGTAAAATGTAGTAGGGAATCATAGGGTGACAAAATTATATATTTTGTAGAAATGGCTAGCGGACAGGAAGCAAAGGGAGTAGAAGGGGCAGGGACCATCCGTTCTCCTCAGCCGCCGGTATTACCATTGCAATGGTCGTACAACACGGCGGGTGAGGAGGAGTGGTTGGCGAATGAGAATAGGCGCCGCAAAGAGGAGGAAGGGCGAGCCATCGAGTCCACCGACGGCGGACAACTAATGGAGGTGGAGGGTCCTGTTGTGGCTGCCGAATCGGTGGTCACGGAGGAGGCTCCACTAGTAGGGAGACCAAAATTAAGTGTAGAGATAGTTGGGTCAGTTGCTTCGGCAACTACTTCGTTGACGCCGGCGATGGAGGGGGTCCTCCTCATCCACGATGAGGAGGTGGCGGAAATCAACGCTTGGTTGGATGACCATCCAACCCCCCCTCCCTCGTGGTCGTTGCCGATCCTAAGCCGAAAGCCGTCCTGGGATATTCCCGAATGGGATTTGGAGGACGCTGGACCGAGTTGCGGGTCGGGGGTGGTTCGGAATTCGGCTCCAGTTGAGGTGCAAGAGGCGCCGAGGGTTGTCAAGGCTAAGAAGAGTAAGAAAAATAAGAAGAAGAGGTCGTACAACCCTCGTCGCCAATTGCAGCTCGACGATTATGAGCCACGATTCTTGATCCGTTCCCGATCCCCCACTCCGCCTGGGCCTCCGACCAGGACGGAAACCCAGGACTGCACGGTCCTATGGGACTTTATTAACAAAGTAGGTAGAGATAAGGAACGGAAAGAGGCTAGAAATAAGGAAACCACCGGACAGGCGAATAGGGGGGTGCAATGGACACCGGTTCCATTACCGGAAACAACAGTAGGGTCGCCGGACCTTCCAGTGAGGAGGAATGGAGCTATGTTTGGGGGGTTGGATCATATTCCAACCAACCCATCCGTAGATCCCCCTCCTTACTCCTGCTTTAACTGCTGGAGGAAAGGCCATCGCCAATTGCAATGTCGCGATCCCGTTATTTTTGTATGTTGCCGGAACTGCGGGAGAAGGGGGGTTGACCTCTCAAATTGCCCACGATGTAAGAGGGTGCATAAGGAATTTATAAGGGTACAGTTTGAGGAACGGGAGGAAAATGGTAGAGTAGTAGGGACGTCTTCGTCGGCTATTATGAGGTCAAGATCACCTGTCCGGGGTGTTAGGAGGGAGAGGGTCAGGACACCGCGTGGATTAGAAGAACGGGAATCGTTAGGAGTTAGGGAAATAGAGGGTAATCAGGAGGAATTGGGGAGAGCAACAAGGGGGAACGCGGAACAGACCCTGAGATTGTTGAGGGAGGTGCGGGATCTTCCGGAGGATATCAGAAATGCTATCCTCCGGTCGGTTTTCGTGCCAGACCCCAACAAATAATAATTTATTATTAATTTTAGTTAGGTTAGGGACTAGGGATTAAGTTAGATAGTAAGGACATAAGGTAGCAGGGTAGTTAGTGGTGGTCTCCCTACAAATTAGTAGGGCCGTGAATTATTAAGGAGGAAAGAAGAGGATCTCCAGTGTGAGTTGATTTTATTCTTTTTATTTTTTTTGTGAGTGTGTTGTCCTGTCCCATGATGTATTCAGGAGGTATTTAAGGAGTAAACTATCCTTACCAGAGTAAGTAAAGTTTAGGGGGGGGTAATGTGATGTGGGTACATCACCGAGGCCACCTGAAAGTAATATATATAGAATATTAATATTAAATAGTATAAAAGAGTCTATATTAATAAAGTATACTTATCTAGCTGTCCTATTGGATTGATGCGAAGGTCTGTTGGGTTGTCCTTGGATCAGCGTGTCCTGGGTTCCCTCGGTGACAGGTACTCCTTGGCACGCTGCATCTGAAAAAGAGAACTATATTAATATGGATATTTATTAAATAAAATAATTATTAGTAAGGACAGGTATCATGGAAAATTATATAGGGAGTTTATAAATATTAACAATAATATAAGTAGGGAGATGTAAGGAAAATGATAACGGATGGGTGTGTAGATTATTAATTGGAAAAGGAGAAAGAAGAGAATATAGATTTAATATTACAATAAGTAAGTGTTAACAGGGATAAGGAATAGGTGGAATTAGTAATAATAATGTATATATAATCAATTAAATAAACATAAACAGATATTGTTTAGTTTGGGATACACAAGGTAAGGAGTGTTATGTGTTAAGGAGAAAGAGGATTGTTAGTAGGGAAGTAGAGGTTATATAATAAATATAATTAATTATTATAAATAGTTATATTAATAGAAATACTTACGAGTGTATATATAATACTTAGCAGATTCTCTCCGCGTGCGTTGTTGACATCGGTGTTGTGGAGGGATTCGCCGTGTACTGCGTCGCCTGAGGAGCCTTGTCAGGTGCGTACGCGCACCTCCGGACGCGCATCACTCCGCGGTAGTACCCGGGTACTACTCCCGCCGGTGGGGATCGCGCACACCCGGGGAAACGGTCGCGAGGCACGTTGTTTACGTGCCGGCCCGCGCTCAGTTGTCGCCATCTTGAATCGATCTAGATTCAAGCGCGCGCACACTGAACACGCGGTCCGCGCTCGTATCGATATGGGGATCGCGCGCATATAGTATAGGGAATTTGGAACGCGGATAGTGGGGGAACAGGTGTATAAGAGTACGGAGATAAATGTATATTTGAATTTAGCGCTATTAACTAGAGAATAATTTAGTGATCTATTGAACCAATCAATAGATGACTTTATTAGAGAATAAGACTTCCGTATGGGTAAATATAACAGCATATTACGTTATATGACTGTAATTACCTTAAATACGGAAAGTCGAAATACTAGTTGGGACAACGATAACTTATGCAAATTAGTTGTCATTTTTATTTATAGTGGGGTAAATACGGGTAGCTTTATTACACCTGTGACGGATACGGAAGGGTTGGAGAAATATAATATTGCCGTATCCCTCGCAGGTAACGAGAGAGAGAACAGATAGGGATATTAGGAGATTGAGGGAGATGGAAAATCGGGGAAGAAGTTTGGCGTGACTCGGAAAAAACGGATCATCGCCATTCTGATTCTACCCACCGAAAAGTACAGTGTTTTTCAGCATTCTGATTCTATCGATCGCAGATTATTATTAGTATTATTGAGGAGGATTGAAAATAATTAAGGAGGATTGAATATAATTAAGGAGGATTGAATATAATTAAGGAGGATTGAAATAATTAAGGAGGAATTGTAGATTAAGGAGGAAATCAACCAGATAAATACAGTTGTATATATCTATAATATATTTTATCAGATTGTTATAATTTTTTTCCCAATAATTACTCTATATTTTGGTGAGTTATTTTATTTATTAATGTAATAAGTGATTTATATATCAGTGGGGACAGTGTTAAGTAATTAGTGCGCGTTATTAATTAGTCAAATTATTTATTTTACTTATTTAAAAATTAATGTTCTCTCTCTCGTGGTTAGTGGTGCCACGGGATCTATTATTAGATCCCGTAATATAATTAGTTATATCTAAATTTTGTTAAGGGTGTTAATATTCGTTACGCGGTTTAATAGTTATCCGGAACTATTATTTTATTCAACGGAACTTCCTCTGGGTGAGTCCACCGGGTAATCAGGACTAATAAACTAATACTTGTTTTTCTTTTCGATGATGTTGGGAATCCGGATATAATTTTATTTACATAATATTTTTTGTGTTATTTAAATTAATACCAGCATCACAGATTTTACACATAAAAATGTATATGAATTCGATTACCCGGCCGGGGAACGAAATGAGAAATATTGAAAAAATCGACGTTTTGGTCGTTTCTGTGTGTTATTTTACACATAGAAATGTATTCGAATTTGATAAACCCGGCCCGGGAACGAAATCAAAAATATTGAAAAAATCGACGTTTTGACCAGATATATGTGTGACTTTACACATAAAAATGTATTCAAATTTTTATCAACCCGGCCCGGGAACGAAACCAAAAATATTGAAAAAATCGACGTTTTGGCCAGATATACGTGTGATTTTACACATAAATATGTATATGAATTCGATTAATGCGACCGGGAACGAAATCAAAAATATTGAAAATTGACGTTTTGGCCAGTTATATGTGTGACTTTACACATAAAAATGTATATGAATTCGATTAATACGGCCGGGGAACGAAATGAGAAATACTGAATAAATCGACGTTTTGGCCGGTTATATGTGTGATTTTACACAGAAAAATGTATATGAATTCGATTAATCCGGCCGGGGATCGAAATAAAAATATTGAAAAAATCAACGTTGTGGTCGTTTGTATGTGTGATTTTACACATAAAAATGTATATGAATTCGATTAACCCGGCCGGGGAACGAAATGAGAAATATTGAAAAAATCGACGTTTTGGTCGTTTGTGTGTGTTATTTTACACATAGAAATGTATTCGAATTTGATAAACCCGGCCCGGGAACGAAATCAAAAATATTGAAAAAATTGACGTTTTGGCCAGTTATATGTGTGATTTTACACATAAAAATGTATTTGAATTCGATTAATACGGCCGGGGAACGAAATCAGAAATACTGAAAAAGTCGACGTTTTGGCCGGTTATATGTGTGAGTTTACACAGAACAATGTATATGAATTCGATTAATCCGGCCGGGGATCGAAATAAAAATATTGAAAAAATCAACGTTGTGGTCGTTTGTATGTGTTATTTTACACATAGAAATGTATTCGAATTTGATAAACCCGGCCCGGGAACGAAATCAAAAATATTGCAAAAATCGACGTTTTGGCCAGTTATATGTGTGATTTTATACATAAAAATGTATATGAATTCGATTAACCCGGCCGGGGAACGAAATGAGAAATATTGAAAAAATCGACGATTTGGTCGTTCGTATGTGTTATTTTACACATAGAAATGTATTCGAATTTGATAAACCCGGCCCGGGAACGAATCCAAATTATTGAAAAAATCGACGTTTTGGCCAGATATATGTGTGATTTTACACATAAAAACGTATATGAATTCGATTAACCCGGCCGGGGAACGAAATGTGAAATATTGAAAACATCGACGTTTTGGCCAGTTATATGTGTGACCTTACACATACAAATGTATATGAATTCGATTAATACAGCCGGGGATCGAAATGAGAAATACTGAAAAAATCGACTTTTTGGCCGGTTATATGTGTGATTTTACACATAAAAATGTATATGCATTCGATTAATCCGACCGGGAACGAAATCAAAAATATTGAAAAATCGACGTTTTGGCCAGTTATATGTGTGATTTTACACATAAAACGTTTATGAATTCGATTAACCCGGCCGGGGAACGTAATGAGAAATATTGAAAAAATCGACGTTTTGGCCGTTTGTATGTGTGATTTTACACATAAAAATGTATATGAATTCGATTAACCCGGCCGGGGAACGAAATGAGAAATATTGAAAAAATCGACGTTTTGGTCATTTGTGTGTGTTAGTTTACACATAGAAATGTATTCGAATTTGATAAACCCGGCCCGGGAGCTAAATCAAAAATATTGAAAAAATCGACGTTTTGGCCAGTTATATGTGTGATTTTACACATAAAAATGTATATGAATTCGATTAATCCGACCGGGAACGAAATCAAAAATATTGAAAAATCGACGTTTTGGCCAGTTATATGTGTGACTTTACACATAAATATGTATATGAATTCGATTAATACGGCCGGGAAACGAAATGGGAAATATTGAAAAAATCGACGTTTTGGCCGTTTGTATGTGTGATTTTACACATAAAAATGTATATGAATTCGATTAATACAGCCGGGGATCGAAATGAGAAATATTGAAAAAATCGACGTTTTGGTCGTTCGTATGTGTTATTTTACACATAGAAATGTATTCGAATTTGATAAACCCGGCCCGGGAACGGATCCAAAAATATTGAAAAAATCGACGTTTTGGCCAGATATATGTGTGATTTTACACATAAAAACGTTTATGAATTCGATTAACCCGGCCGGGGAACGTAATGAGAAATATTGAAAAAATCGACGTTTTGGCCGTTTGTATGTGTGATTTTACACATAAAAATGTATATGAATTCGATTAACCCGGCCGGGGAACGAAATGAGAAATATTGAAAAAATCGACGTTTTGGTCATTTGTGTGTGTTAGTTTACACATAGAAATGTATTCGAATTTGATAAACCCGGCCCGGGAGCTAAATCAAAAATATTGAAAAAATCGACGTTTTGGCCAGTTATATGTGTGATTTTACACATAAAAATGTATATGAATTCGATTAATCCGACCGGGAACGAAATCAAAAATATTGAAAAATCGACGTTTTGGCCAGTTATATGTGTGACTTTACACATAAATATGTATATGAATTCGATTAATACGGCCGGGAAACGAAATGGGAAATATTGAAAAAATCGACGTTTTGGCCGTTTGTATGTGTGATTTTGCACATAAAAATGTATATGAATTCGATTAACCCGGCCGGGGAACGAAATGAGAAATATTGAAAAAATCGACGTTTTGGTCATTTGTGTGTGTTAGTTTACACATAGAAATGTATTCGAATTTGATAAACCCGGCCCGGGGACGAAATCAAAAATATTGAAAAAATTGACGTTTTGGCCAGTTATATGTGTGATTTTACACATAAAAATGTATATGAATTCGATTAATACGGCCGGGGAACGAAATGAGAAATACTGAAAAAATCGACGTTTTGGCCGGTTATATGTGTGATTTTACACAGAAAAATGTATATGAATTCGATTAATCCGGCCGGGGATCGAAATGAGAAATATTGAAAAATTCGACATTTTGGCCGTTTGTATGTGTGATTTTACACATAAAAATGTATATGAATTCAATTAATCTGGCCGGGGAACGAAATGGGAAATATTGAAAAAATCGACGTTTTGGCCGTTTGTATGTGTGATTTTACACATAAAAATGTATATGAATTCGATTAACCCGGCCGGGGAACGAAATGAGAAATATTGAAAAAATCGACGTTTTGGTCGTTTGTGTGTGTTAGTTTACACATAGAAATGTATTCGAATTTGATAAACCCGGCCCGGGAGCTAAATCAAAAATATTGAAAAAATCGACGTTTTGGCCAGTTATATGTGTGATTTTACACATAAAAATGTATATGAATTCGATTAACCCGGCCGGGGAATGAAATGAGAAATATTGAAAAAATCGACGTTTTGGTCGTTTGTGTGTGTTATTTTACACACAGAAATGTATTCGAATTTGATAAACCCGGCCCGGGAACGAAATCAAAAATATTGAAAAAATTGAGGTTTTGGCCAGTTATATGTGTGATTTTACACATAAAAATGTATATGAATTCGATTAATACGGCCGGGGAACGAAATGAGAAATACTGAAAAAATCGACGTTTTGGCCGGTTCTATGTGTGATTTTACACAGAAAAATGTATATGAATTCGATTAATCCGGCCGGGGATCGAAATGAGAAATATTGAAATAGTCGACATTTTGGCCGTTTGTATGTGTGATTTTACACATAAAAGTGTATATGAATTCAATTAATCTGGCCGGGGAACGAAATGAGAAATATTGAAAAAATCGACGTTTTGGTCATTTGTGTGTGTTAGTTTACACATAGAAATGTATTCGAATTTGATAAACCCGGCCCGGGAACGAAATCAAAAATATTGAAAAAATTGCCGTTTTGGCCAGTTATATGTGTGATTTTACACATAAAAATGTATATGAATTCGATTAATACGGCCGGGGAACGAAATGAGAAATACTGAAAAAATCGACGTTTTGGCCGGTTATATGTGTGATTTTACACAGAAAAATGTATATGAATTCGATTAATCCGGCCGGGGATCGAAATGAGAAATATTGAAAAATTCGACATTTTGGCCGTTTGTACGTGTGATTTTACACATAAAAATGTATATGAATTCAATTAATCTGGCCGGGGAACGAAATGGGAAATATTGAAAAAATCGACGTTTTGGCCGTTTGTATGTGTGATTTTACACATAAAAATGTATATGAATTCGATTAACCCGGCCGGGGAACGAAATGAGAAATATTGAAAAAATCGACGTTTTGGTCGTTTGTGTGTGTTAGTTTACACATAGAAATGTATTCGAATTTGATAAACCCGGCCCGGGAGCTAAATCAAAAATATTGAAAAAATCGACGTTTTGGCCAGTTATATGTGTGATTTTACACATAAAAATGTATATGAATTCGATTAACCCGGCCGGGGAATGAAATGAGAAATATTGAAAAAATCGACGTTTTGGTCGTTTGTGTGTGTTATTTTACACACAGAAATGTATTCGAATTTGATAAACCCGGCCCGGGAACGAAATAAAAAATATTGAAAAAATTGAGGTTTTGGCCAGTTATATGTGTGATTTTACACATAAAAATGTATATGAATTCGATTAATACGGCCGGGGAACGAAATGAGAAATACTGAAAAAATCGACGTTTTGGCCGGTTATATGTGTGATTTTACACAGAAAAATGTATAAGAATTCGATTAATCCGGCCGGGGATCGAAATGAGAAATATTGAAATAGTCGACATTTTGGCCGTTTGTATGTGTGATTTTACACATAAAAGTGTATATGAATTCAATTAATCTGGCCGGGGAACGTAATGAGAAATATTGAAAAAATCGATGTTTTGGCCAGTTATATGTGTGATTTACACATAAAAATGTATATGAATTCGATTAATCCGGCCGGGGATCGAAATGAGAAACATTGAAAAATTCCACGTTTTCGCCGTTTGTATGTGTTATTTTACACATAGAAATGTATTCGAATTTGATAAACCCGGCCCGGGAACGAAATCAGAAATATTGAAAAAATCGACGTTTTGGCCAGTTATATGTGTGATTTTATACATAAAAATGTATATGAATTCAATTAACCCGGCCGGGGTACGAAATGAGAAATATTGAAAAAATCGACGTTTTGGTCGTTCGTATGAGTTATTTTACACATAGAAATGTATTCGAATTTGATAAACCCGGCCCGGGAACGAATCCAAAAATATTGAAAAAATCGACGTTTTGGCCAGATATATGTGTGATTTTACACATAAAAACGTATATGAATTCGATTAACCCGGCAGGGAACGAAATGAGAAATATTGAAAACATCGACGTTTTGGCCGTTTGTTTGTGTGATTTTACACATAAAAATGTATATGAATTCGATTAACCCGGCCGGGGAACGAAATGAGAAATATTGAAAAAATCGACGTTTTGGTCATTTGTGTGTGTTAGTTTACACATAGAAATGTATTCGAATTTGATAAACCCGGCCCGGGAACGAAATCAAAAATATTGAAATATCGACGTTTTGGCCAGTTATATGTTTGATTTTACACATAAAAATGTATATGATTTCGATTAATCCGGCCGTTGATCGAATAAGAAATATTGAAAAAATCCACGTTTTGGCCGTTTGTATGTGTTATTTTACACATAGAAATGTATTCGAATTTGATAAACTCGGCCCGGGAACGAAATCAAAAATATTGAAAAAATCGACGTTTTGGCCAGATATATGTGTGATTTTACACATAAAAATGTATATGAATTCGATTAATCCGGCCGGGGAACGAAATGAGAAATACTGAAAAAATCGACGTTTTGGCCGGTTATTAGTGTGATTTTACACATAAAAATGTACATGAATTCGATTAATCCGGCCCGGGATCGAAATGAGAAATATTGAAAAAATCGACGTTTTGGCCGTTTGTATGTGTGATTTTACACATAAAAATGTATATGAATACGATTACTACGGCCGGGGAACGAAATGAGTAATACTCAAAAAATCGACGTTTTGGCCGGTTATATGTGTGATTTTACACAGAAAAATGTATATGAATTCGATTAACCCGGCCGGGGAACGAAATGAGAAACATTGAAAAAATCGACGTTTTGGTCGTTTGTATGTGTGATTTTACACATAAAAATGTATATGAAGTCGATTAACCCGGCCGGGGAACGAAATGAGAAACATTGAAAAAATCGACGTTTTGGTCGTTCGTATGTGTTATTTTACACATAGAAATGTATTCGAATTTGATAAACCCGGCCCGGGAACGAAATCAAAAATATTGAAAAAATCGACGTTTTGGCCAGTTATATGTGTGATTTTATACATAAAAATGTATATGAATTCGATTAACCCGGCCGGGGAACGAAATGAGAAATATTGAAAAAATCGACGTTTTGGTCGTTCGTATGTGTTATTTTACACATAGAAATGTATTCGAATTTGATAAACCCGGCCCGGGAACGAATCCAAAAATATTGAAAAAATCGACGTTTTGGCCAGATATATGTGTGATTTTACACATAAAAACGCATATGAATTCGATTAACCCGGCCGGGGAACGAAATGTGAAATATTGAAAACATCGACGTTTTGGCCAGTTATATGTGTGATCTTACACATACAAATGTATATGAATTCGATTAATACAGCCGGGGATCGAAATGTGAAATACAGAAAAAATCGACGATTTGGCCGGTTATATGTGTGATTTTACACATAAAAATGTATATGCATTCGATTAACCCGGCCGGGGAACGAAATGAGAAATATTGAAAAAATCGACGTTTTGGTCGTTCGTATGTGTTATTTTACACATAGAAATGTATTCGAATTTGATAAACCCGGCCCGGGAACGAATCCAAAAATATTGAAAAAATCGACGTTTTGGCCAGATATATGTGTGATTTTACACATAAAAACGTATATGAATTCGATTAACCCGGCAGGGAACGAAATGAGAAATATTGAAAACATCGACGTTTTGGCCGTTTGTATGTGTGATTTTACACATAAAAATGTATATGAATTCGATTAACCCGGCCGGGGAACGAAATGAGAAATATTGAAAAATTCGACGTTTTGGTCATTTGTGTGTGTTAGTTTACACATAGAAATGTATTCGAATTTGATAAACCCGGCCCGGGAACGAAATCAAAAATATTGAAATATCGACGTTTTGGCCAGTTATATGTTTGATTTTACACATAAAAATGTATATGATTTCGATTAATCCGGCCGTTGATCGAATAAGAAATATTGAAAAAATCCACGTTTTGGCCGTTTGTATGTGTTATTTTACACATAGAAATGTATTCGAATTTGATAAACTCGGCCCGGGAACGAAATCAAAAATATTGAAAAAATCGACGTTTTGGCCAGATATATGTGTGATTTTACACATAAAAATGTATATGAATTCGATTAATCCGGCCGGGGAACGAAATGAGAAATACTGAAAAAATCGACGTTTTGGCCGGTTATTAGTGTGATTTTACACATAAAAATGTACATGAATTCGATTAATCCGGCCCGGGATCGAAATGAGAAATATTGAAAAAATCGACGTTCTGGCCGTTTGTATGTGTGATTTTACACATAAAAATGTATATGAATACGATTACTACGGCCGGATAACGAAATGAGTAATACTCAAAAAATCGACGTTTTGGCCGGTTATATGTGTGATTTTACACAGAAAAATGTATATGAATTCGATTAATACGGCCGGGGAACAAAATGAGAAATACTGAAAAAATCGACGTTTTGGCCGGTTATTAGTGTGATTTTACACATAAAAATGTACATGAATTCGATTAATCCGGCCGGGGATCGAAATGAGAAATATTGAAAAAATCGACGTTTTGGCCGTTTGTATGTGTGATTGTACACATAAAAATGTATATGAAATCGATTAATCCGGCCGGGGAACGAAATGAGAAATACTGTAAAAATCGACGCTTTGGACAGTTGTATGTGTGAATTTACACATAAAAATGTATTCAAATTTGATCAACACGGCCCGGGAACGAAACCTAAAATATTGAAAAAATCGACGTTTTGGCCAGGTATATGTGTGATTTTACACATACAAATGTATATGAATTCGATTAATCCGGCCGGGGAACGAAATGAGAAATAAAAGAAGAAAATGTCGATCTTTGAGGGTCAATCCAAGTTAAACAAGGAATAGAACAATTTTTTATTCTCAATTTGAAAAATCGTGCAACGTTTCGTCCACTGGTTTGCGGACCTCTTCAGGCACTGTTTATTAACAAATTTGTGTGAATTATTATTCACTTGGACGTTACCTTACAATGGAGTAAAATTTGAAACGTATACTTTGTTTTTTCGAAGGTATTTAATTTTATTTTGTGTTGTAAAGTGTGTGGTTGAAATTTTGTTCATTTATATATTTTGTTGTATATTTGGTTTTTATTTTTGTTGTTAATAAACAGTGCCTGAAGAGGTCCGCAAACCAGTGGACGAAACGTTGCACGATTTTTCAAATTGAGAATAAAAAATTGTTTTATTCCTTGTTTAACTTGGATTGACCCTCAAAGATCGACATTTTCTTCTTTTTTTAACCTACAATGGAGGGTGTACAAAATTTACCGAAATGAGAAATATTGAAAAAAACGACGTTTTGGTCGTTTGTATGTGTTATTTTACACATAGAAATGTATTCGTATTTGTTAAACCCGGCCCATGAACGAAATCAAAAATATTGAAATAATCGACGTTTTGGTCGTTTGTATGTGTGATTTTACACATAAAAATGTATATGAATTCGATTAACCCGGCCGGGGAACGAAATGAGAAACATTGAAAAAATCGACGTTTTGGTCGTTCGTATGTGTTATTTTACACATAGAAATGTATTCGAATTTGATAAACCCGGCCCGGGAACGAAATCAAAAATATTGAAAAAATCGAAGTTTTGGCCAGTTATATGTGTGATTTTATACATAAAAATGTATATGAATTCGATAAACCCGGCCGGGGAACGAAATGAGAAATATTGAAAAAATCGACGTTTTGGTCGTTCGTATGTGTTATTTTACACATAGAAATGTATTCGAATTTGATAAACCCGGCCCGGGAACGAATACAAAAATATTGAAAAAATCGACGTTTTGGCCAGATACATGTGTGATTTTACACATAAAAACGCATATGAATTCGATTAACCCGGCCGGGGAACGAAATGTGAAATATTGAAAACATCGACGTTTTGGCCAGTTATATGTGTGATCTTACACATACAAATGTATATGAATTCGATTAATACAGCCGGGGATCGAAATGAGAAATATTGAAAAAATCGACGTTTTGGCCGTTTGTATGTGTGATTGTACACATAAAAATGTATATGAAATCGATTAATCCGGCCGGGGAACGAAATGAGAAATACTGTAAAAATCGACGCTTTGGACAGTTGTATGTGTGAATTTACATATAAAAATGTATTCAAATTTGATCAACACGGCCCGGGAACGAAACCTAAAATATTGAAAAAATCGACGTTTTGGCTAGGTATATGTGTGATTTTACACATACAAATGTATATGAATTCGATTAATCCGGCCGGGGAACGAAATGAGAAATATTGAAAAAAACGACGTTTTGGTCGTTTGTATGTGTTATTTTACACATAGAAATGTATTCGTATTTGTTAAACCCGGCCCATGAACGAAATCAAAAATATTGAAAAAATCGACGTTTTGGTCGTTTGTATGTGTGATTTTACACATAAAAATGTATATGAATTCGATTAACCCGGCCGGGGAACGAAATGAGAAACATTGAAAAAATCGACGTTTTGGTCGTTCGTATGTGTTATTTTACACATAGAAATGTATTCGAATTTGATAAACCCGGCCCGGGAACGAATCCAAAAATATTGAAAAAATCGACGTTTTGTCCAGATATATGTGTGATTTTACACATAAAAACGCATATGAATTCGATTAACCCGGCCGGGGAACGAAATGTGAAATATTGAAAACATCGACGTTTTGGCCAGTTATATGTGTGATCTTACACATACAAATGTATATGAATTCGATTAATACAGCCGGGGATCGAAATGAGAAATACTGAAAAAATCGACGTTTTGGCCGGTTATATGTGTGATTTTACACATAAAAATGTATATGCATTCGATTAATCCAGCTGGGGATCGAAATGAGAAATATTGAAAAAATCGACGTTTCGGTCGTTTGTATGTGTGATTTTACACATAAAAATGTATATGAATTCGATTAACCCGGCCGGGGAACGAAATGAGAAACATTGAAAAAATCGACATTTTGGCCGTTTGTATGTGTGATTTTACACATAAAAGTGTATATGAATTCAATTAATCTGGCCGGGGAACGTAATGAGAAATATTGAAAAAATCGATGTTTTGGCCGTTTGTATGTGTGATTTTACACATAAAAATGTATATGAATTCGATTAACCCGGCCGGGGAACGAAATGAGAAATATTGAAAAAATCGACGTTTTGGTCATTTGTGTGTGTTAGTTTACACATAGAAATGTATTCGAATTTGATAAACCCGGCCCGGGAGCTAAATCAAAAATATTGAAAAAATCGACGTTTTGGCCAGTTATATGTGTGATTTTACACATAAAAATGTATATGAATTCGATTAATCCGACCGGGAACGAAATCAAAAATATTGAAAAATCGACGTTTTGGCCAGTTATATGTGTGACTTTACACATAAATATGTATATGAATTCGATTAATACGGCCGGGAAACGAAATGGGAAATATTGAAAAAATCGACGTTTTGGCCGTTTGTATGTGTGATTTTACACATAAAAATGTATATGAATTCGATTAACCCGGCCGGGGAACGAAATGAGAAATATTGAAAAAATCGACGTTTTGGTCATTTGTGTGTGTTAGTTTACACATAGAAATGTATTCGAATTTGATAAACCCGGCCCGGGGACGAAATCAAAAATATTGAAAAAATTGACGTTTTGGCCAGTTATATGTGTGATTTTACACATAAAAATGTATATGAATTCGATTAATACGGCCGGGGAACGAAATGAGAAATACTGAAAAAATCGACGTTTTGGCCGGTTATATGTGTGATTTTACACAGAAAAATGTATATGAATTCGATTAATCCGGCCGGGGATCGAAATGAGAAATATTGAAAAATTCGACATTTTGGCCGTTTGTATGTGTGATTTTACACATAAAAATGTATATGAATTCAATTAATCTGGCCGGGGAACGAAATGGGAAATATTGAAAAAATCGACGTTTTGGCCGTTTGTATGTGTGATTTTACACATAAAAATGTATATGAATTCGATTAACCCGGCCGGGGAACGAAATGAGAAATATTGAAAAAATCGACGTTTTGGTCGTTTGTGTGTGTTAGTTTACACATAGAAATGTATTCGAATTTGATAAACCCGGCCCGGGAGCTAAATCAAAAATATTGAAAAAATCGACGTTTTGGCCAGTTATATGTGTGATTTTACACATAAAAATGTATATGAATTCGATTAACCCGGCCGGGGAATGAAATGAGAAATATTGAAAAAATCGACGTTTTGGTCGTTTGTGTGTGTTATTTTACACACAGAAATGTATTCGAATTTGATAAACCCGGCCCGGGAACGAAATCAAAAATATTGAAAAAATTGAGGTTTTGGCCAGTTTTATGTGAGATTTTACACATAAAAATGTATATGAATTCGTTTAATACGGCCGGGGAACGAAATGAGAAATACTGAAAAAATCGACGTTTTGGCCGGTTCTATGTGTGATTTTACACAGAAAAATGTATATGAATTCGATTAATCCGGCCGGGGATCGAAATGAGAAATATTGAAATAGTCGACATTTTGGCCGTTTGTATGTGTGATTTTACACATAAAAGTGTATATGAATTCAATTAATCTGGCCGGGGAACGAAATGAGAAATATTGAAAAAATCGACGTTTTGGTCATTTGTGTGTGTTAGTTTACACATAGAAATGTATTCGAATTTGATAAACCCGGCCCGGGAACGAAATCAAAAATATTGAAAAAATTGACGTTTTGGCCAGTTATATGTGTGATTTTACACATAAAAATGTATATGAATTCGATTAATACGGCCGGGGAACGAAATGAGAAATACTGAAAAAATCGACGTTTTGGCCGGTTATATGTGTGATTTTACACAGAAAAATGTATATGAATTCGATTAATCCGGCCGGGGATCGAAATGAGAAATATTGAAAAATTCGACATTTTGGCCGTTTGTATGTGTGATTTTACACATAAAAATGTATATGAATTCAATTAATCTGGCCGGGGAACGAAATGGGAAATATTGAAAAAATCGACGTTTTGGCCGTTTGTATGTGTGATTTTACACATAAAAATGTATATGAATTCGATTAACCCGGCCGGGGAACGAAATGAGAAATATTGAAAAAATCGACGTTTTGGTCGTTTGTGTGTGTTAGTTTACACATAGAAATGTATTCGAATTTGATAAACCCGGCCCGGGAGCTAAATCAAAAATATTGAAAAAATCGACGTTTTGGCCAGTTATATGTGTGATTTTACACATAAAAATGTATATGAATTCGATTAACCCGGCCGGGGAATGAAATGAGAAATATTGAAAAAATCGACGTTTTGGTCGTTTGTGTGTGTTATTTTACACACAGAAATGTATTCGAATTTGATAAACCCGGCCCGGGAACGAAATAAAAAATATTGAAAAAATTGAGGTTTTGGCCAGTTATATGTGTGATTTTACACATAAAAATGTATATGAATTCGATTAATACGGCCGGGGAACGAAATGAGAAATACTGAAAAAATCGACGTTTTGGCCGGTTCTATGTGTGATTTTACACAGAAAAATGTATAAGAATTCGATTAATCCGGCCGGGGATCGAAATGAGAAATATTGAAATAGTCGACATTTTGGCCGTTTGTATGTGTGATTTTACACATAAAAGTGTATATGAATTCAATTAATCTGGCCGGGGAACGTAATGAGAAATATTGAAAAAATCGATGTTTTGGCCAGTTATATGTGTGATTTACACATAAAAATGTATATGAATTCGATTAATCCGGCCGGGGATCGAAATGAGAAACATTGAAAAATTCCACGTTTTCGCCGTTTGTATGTGTTATTTTACACATAGAAATGTATTCGAATTTGATAAACCCGGCCCGGGAACGAAATCAAAAATATTGAAAAAATCGACGTTTTGGCCAGTTATATGTGTGATTTTATACATAAAAATGTATATGAATTCAATTAACCCGGCCGGGGTACGAAATGAGAAATATTGAAAAAATCGACGTTTTGGTCGTTCGTATGAGTTATTTTACACATAGAAATGTATTCGAATTTGATAAACCCGGCCCGGGAACGAATCCAAAAATATTGAAAAAATCGACGTTTTGGCCAGATATATGTGTGATTTTACACATAAAAACGTATATGAATTCGATTAACCCGGCAGGGAACGAAATGAGAAATATTGAAAACATCGACGTTTTGGCCGTTTGTTTGTGTGATTTTACACATAAAAATGTATATGAATTCGATTAACCCGGCCGGGGAACGAAATGAGAAATATTGAAAAAATCGACGTTTTGGTCATTTGTGTGTGTTAGTTTACACATAGAAATGTATTCGAATTTGATAAACCCGGCCCGGGAACGAAATCAAAAATATTGAAATATCGACGTTTTGGCCAGTTATATGTTTGATTTTACACATAAAAATGTATATGATTTCGATTAATCCGGCCGTTGATCGAATAAGAAATATTGAAAAAATCCACGTTTTGGCCGTTTGTATGTGTTATTTTACACATAGAAATGTATTCGAATTTGATAAACTCGGCCCGGGAACGAAATCAAAAATATTGAAAAAATCGACGTTTTGGCCAGATATATGTGTGATTTTACACATAAAAATGTATATGAATTCGATTAATCCGGCCGGGGAACGAAATGAGAAATACTGAAAAAATCGACGTTTTGGCCGGTTATTAGTGTGATTTTACACATAAAAATGTACATGAATTCGATTAATCCGGCCCGTGATCGAAATGAGAAATATTGAAAAAATCGACGTTTTGGCCGTTTGTATGTGTGATTTTACACATAAAAATGTATATGAATACGATTACTACGGCCGGGGAACGAAATGAGTAATACTCAAAAAATCGACGTTTTGGCCGGTTATATGTGTGATTTTACACAGAAAATGTATATGAATTCGATTAACCCGGCCGGGGAACGAAATGAGAAACATTGAAAAAATCGACGTTTTGGTCGTTTGTATGTGTGATTTTACACATAAAAATGTATATGAATTCGATTAACCCGGCCGGGGAACGAAATGAGAAACATTGAAAAAATCGACGTTTTGGTCGTTCGTATGTGTTATTTTACACATAGAAATGTATTCGAATTTGATAAACCCGGCCCGGGAACGAAATCAAAAATATTGAAAAAATCGACGTTTTGGCCAGTTATATGTGTGATTTTATACATAAAAATGTATATGAATTCGATTAACCCGGCCGGGGAACGAAATGAGAAATATTGAAAAAATCGACGTTTTGGTCGTTCGTATGTGTTATTTTACACATAGAAATGTATTCGAATTTGATAAACCCGGCCCGGGAACGAATCCAAAAATATTGAAAAAATCGACGTTTTGGCCAGATATATGTGTGATTTTACACATAAAAACGCATATGAATTCGATTAACCCGGCCGGGGAACGAAATGTGAAATATTGAAAACATCGACGTTTTGGCCAGTTATATGTGTGATCTTACACATACAAATGTATATGAATTCGATTAATACAGCCGGGGATCGAAATGTGAAATACAGAAAAAATCGACGATTTGGCCGGTTATATGTGTGATTTTACACATAAAAATGTATATGCATTCGATTAACCCGGCCGGGGAACGAAATGAGAAATATTGAAAAAATCGACGTTTTGGTCGTTCGTATGTGTTATTTTACACATAGAAATGTATTCGAATTTGATAAACCCGGCCCGGGAACGAATCCAAAAATATTGAAAAAATCGACGTTTTGGCCAGATATATGTGTGATTTTACACATAAAAACGTATATGAATTCGATTAACCCGGCAGGGAACGAAATGAGAAATATTGAAAACATCGACGTTTTGGCCGTTTGTATGTGTGATTTTACACATAAAAATGTATATGAATTCGATTAACCCGGCCGGGGAACGAAATGAGAAATATTGAAAAATTCGACGTTTTGGTCATTTGTGTGTGTTAGTTTACACATAGAAATGTATTCGAATTTGATAAACCCGGCCCGGGAACGAAATCAAAAATATTGAAATATCGACGTTTTGGCCAGTTATATGTTTGATTTTACACATAAAAATGTATATGATTTCGATTAATCCGGCCGTTGATCGAATAAGAAATATTGAAAAAATCCACGTTTTGGCCGTTTGTATGTGTTATTTTACACATAGAAATGTATTCGAATTTGATAAACTCGGCCCGGGAACGAAATCAAAAATATTGAAAAAATCGACGTTTTGGCCAGATATATGTGTGATTTTACACATAAAAATGTATATGAATTCGATTAATCCAGCCGGGGAACGAAATGAGAAATACTGAAAAAATCGACGTTTTGGCCGGTTATTAGTGTGATTTTACACATAAAAATGTACATGAATTCGATTAATCCGGCCCGGGATCGAAATGAGAAATATTGAAAAAATCGACGTTCTGGCCGTTTGTATGTGTGATTTTACACATAAAAATGTATATGAATACGATTACTACGGCCGGATAACGAAATGAGTAATACTCAAAAAATCGACGTTTTGGCCGGTTATATGTGTGATTTTACACAGAAAAATGTATATGAATTCGATTAATACGGCCGGGGAACAAAATGAGAAATACTGAAAAAATCGACGTTTTGGCCGGTTATTAGTGTGATTTTACACATAAAAATGTACATGAATTCGATTAATCCGGCCGGGGATCGAAATGAGAAATATTGAAAAAATCGACGTTTTGGCCGTTTGTATGTGTGATTGTACACATAAAAATGTATATGAAATCGATTAATCCGGCCGGGGAACGAAATGAGAAATACTGTAAAAATCGACGCTTTGGACAGTTGTATGTGTGAATTTACACATAAAAATGTATTCAAATTTGATCAACACGGCCCGGGAACGAAACCTAAAATATTGAAAAAATCGACGTTTTGGCCAGGTATATGTGTGATTTTACACATACAAATGTATATGAATTCGATTAATCCGGCCGGGGAACGAAATGAGAAATAAAAGAAGAAAATGTCGATCTTTGAGGGTCAATCCAAGTTAAACAAGGAATAGAACAATTTTTTATTCTCAATTTGAAAAATCGTGCAACGTTTCGTCCACTGGTTTGCGGACCTCTTCAGGCACTGTTTATTAACAAATTTGTGTGAATTATTATTCACTTGGACGTTACCTTACAATGGAGTAAAATTTGAAACGTATACTTTGTTTTTTCGAAGGTATTTAATTTTATTTTGTGTTGTAAAGTGTGTGGTTGAAATTTTGTTCATTTATATATTTTGTTGTATATTTGGTTTTTATTTTTTTGTTAATAAACAGTGCCTGAAGAGGTCCGCAAACCAGTGGACGAAACGTTGCACGATTTTTCAAATTGAGAATAAAAAATTGTTTTATTCCTTGTTTAACTTGGATTGACCCTCAAAGATCGACATTTTCTTCTTTTTTTAACCTACAATGGAGGGTGTACAAAATTTACCGAAATGAGAAATATTGAAAAAAACGACGTTTTGGTCGTTTGTATGTGTTATTTTACACATAGAAATGTATTCGTATTTGTTAAACCCGGCCCATGAACGAAATCAAAATATTGAAATAATCGACGTTTTGGTCGTTTGTATGTGTGATTTTACACATAAAAATGTATATGAATTCGATTAACCCGGCCGGGGAACGAAATGAGAAACATTGAAAAAATCGACGTTTTGGTCGTTCGTATGTGTTATTTTACACATAGAAATGTATTCGAATTTGATAAACCCGGCCCGGGAACGAAATCAAAAATATTGAAAAAATCGAAGTTTTGGCCAGTTATATGTGTGATTTTATACATAAAAATGTATATGAATTCGATAAACCCGGCCGGGGAACGAAATGAGAAATATTGAAAAAATCGACGTTTTGGTCGTTCGTATGTGTTATTTTACACATAGAAATGTATTCGAATTTGATAAACCCGGCCCGGGAACGAATACAAAAATATTGAAAAAATCGACGTTTTGGCCAGATACATGTGTGATTTTACACATAAAAACGCATATGAATTCGATTAACCCGGCCGGGGAACGAAATGTGAAATATTGAAAACATCGACGTTTTGGCCAGTTATATGTGTGATCTTACACATACAAATGTATATGAATTCGATTAATACAGCCGGGGATCGAAATGAGAAATATTGAAAAAATCGACGTTTTGGCCGTTTGTATGTGTGATTGTACACATAAAAATGTATATGAAATCGATTAATCCGGCCGGGGAACGAAATGAGAAATACTGTAAAAATCGACGCTTTGGACAGTTGTATGTGTGAATTTACATATAAAAATGTATTCAAATTTGATCAACACGGCCCGGGAACGAAACCTAAAATATTGAAAAAATCGACGTTTTGGCTAGGTATATGTGTGATTTTACACATACAAATGTATATGAATTCGATTAATCCGGCCGGGGAACGAAATGAGAAATATTGAAAAAAACGACGTTTTGGTCGTTTGTATGTGTTATTTTACACATAGAAATGTATTCGAATTTGATAAACCCGGCCCGGGAACGAATCCAAAAATATTGAAAAAATCGACGTTTTGGCCAGATATATGTGTGATTTTACACATAAAAACGTATATGAATTCGATTAACCCGGCAGGGAACGAAATCAAAAATATTGAAATAATCGACGTTTTGGTCGTTTGTATGTGTGATTTTACACATAAAAATGTATATGAATTCGATTAACCCGGCCGGGGAACGAAATGAGAAACATTGAAAAAATCGACGTTTTGGTCGTTCGTATGTGTTATTTTACACATAGAAATGTATTCGAATTTGATAAACCCGGCCCGGGAACGAAATCAAAAATATTGAAAAAATCGAAGTTTTGGCCAGTTATATGTGTGATTTTATACATAAAAATGTATATGAATTCGATAAACCCGGCCGGGGAACGAAATGAGAAATATTGAAAAAATCGACGTTTTGGTCGTTCGTATGTGTTATTTTACACATAGAAATGTATTCGAATTTGATAAACCCGGCCCGGGAACGAATACAAAAATATTGAAAAAATCGACGTTTTGGCCAGATACATGTGTGATTTTACACATAAAAACGCATATGAATTCGATTAACCCGGCCGGGGAACGAAATGTGAAATATTGAAAACATCGACGTTTTGGCCAGTTATATGTGTGATCTTACACATACAAATGTATATGAATTCGATTAATACAGCCGGGGATCGAAATGAGAAATATTGAAAAAATCGACGTTTTGGCCGTTTGTATGTGTGATTGTACACATAAAAATGTATATGAAATCGATTAATCCGGCCGGGGAACGAAATGAGAAATACTGTAAAAATCGACGCTTTGGACAGTTGTATGTGTGAATTTACATATAAAAATGTATTCAAATTTGATCAACACGGCCCGGGAACGAAACCTAAAATATTGAAAAAATCGACGTTTTGGCTAGGTATATGTGTGATTTTACACATACAAATGTATATGAATTCGATTAATCCGGCCGGGGAACGAAATGGGAAATATTGAAAAAAACGACGTTTTGGTCGTTTGTATGTGTTATTTTACACATAGAAATGTATTCGTATTTGTTAAACCCGGCCCATGAACGAAATCAAAAATATTGAAAAAATCGACGTTTTGGTCGTTTGTATGTGTGATTTTACACATAAAAATGTATATGAATTCGATTAACCCGGCCGGGGAACGAAATGAGAAACATTGAAAAAATCGACGTTTTGGTCGTTCGTATGTGTTATTTTACACATAGAAATGTATTCGAATTTGATAAACCCGGCCCGGGAACGAATCCAAAAATATTGAAAAAATCGACGTTTTGTCCAGATATATGTGTGATTTTACACATAAAAACGCATATGAATTCGATTAACCCGGCCGGGGAACGAAATGTGAAATATTGAAAACATCGACGTTTTGGCCAGTTATATGTGTGATCTTACACATACAAATGTATATGAATTCGATTAATACAGCCGGGGATCGAAATGAGAAATACTGAAAAAATCGACGTTTTGGCCGGTTATATGTGTGATTTTACACATAAAAATGTATATGCATTCGATTAATCCAGCTGGGGATCGAAATGAGAAATATTGAAAAAATCGACGTTTCGGTCGTTTGTATGTGTGATTTTACACATAAAAATGTATATGAATTCGATTAACCCGGCCGGGGAACGAAATGAGAAACATTGAAAAAATCGACGTTTTGGTCGTTCGTATGTGTTATTTTACACATAGAAATGTATTCGAATTTGATAAACCCGGCCCGGGAACGAAATCAAAAATATTGAAAAAATCGACGTTTTGGCCAGTTATATGTGTGATTTTATACATAAAAATGTATATGAATTCGATTAACCCGGCCGGGGAACGAAATGAGAAATATTGAAAAAATCGACGTTTTGGTCGTTCGTATGTGTTATTTTACACATAGAAATGTATTCGAATTTGATAAACCCGGCCCGGGAACGAATCCAAAAATATTGAAAAAATCGACGTTTTGGCCAGATATATGTGTGATTTTACACATAAAAACGCATATGAATTCGATTAACCCGGCCGGGGAACGAAATGTGAAATATTGAAAACATCGACGTTTTGGCCAGTTATATGTGTGATCTTACACATACAAATGTATATGAATTCGATTAATACAGCCGGGGATCGAAATGTGAAATACAGAAAAAATCGACGATTTGGCCGGTTATATGTGTGATTTTACACATAAAAATGTATATGAATTCGATTAATCCGGCCGGGGAACGAATTGAGAAACATTGAAAAAATCTACGTTTTGGCCGTTTGTATGTGTTATTTTACACATGGAAATGTATTCGTATTTGATAAACCCGGCCCATGAACGAAATCAAAAATATTGAAAAAATCGACGTTTTGGTCGTTTGTATGTGTGATTTTACACATAAAAATGTATATGAATTCGATTAACCCGGCCGGGGAACGAAATGAGAAACATTGAAAAAATCGACGTTTTGGTCGTTCGTATGTGTTATTTTACACATAGAAATGTATTCGAATTTGATAAACCCGGCCCGGGAACGAAATCAAAAATATTGAAAAAATCGACGTTTTGGCCAGTTATATGTGTGATTTTATACATAAAAATGTATATGAATTCGATTAACCCGGCCGGGGAACGAAATGAGAAATATTGAAAAAATCGACGTTTTGGTCGTTCGTATGTGTTATTTTACACATAGAAATGTATTCGAATTTGATAAACCCGGCCCGGGAACGAATCCAAAAATATTGAAAAAATCGACGTTTTGGCCAGATATATGTGTGATTTTACACATAAAAACGCATATGAATTCGATTAACCCGGCCGGGGAACGAAATGTGAAATATTGAAAACATCGACGTTTTGGCCAGTTATATGTGTGATCTTACACATACAAATGTATATGAATTCGATTAATACAGCCGGGGATCGAAATGTGAAATATAGAAAAAATCGACGATTTGGCCGGTTATATGTGTGATTTTACACATAAAAATGTATATGAATTCGATTAATCCGGCCGGGGAACGAATTGAGAAACATTGAAAAAATCTACGTTTTGGCCGTTTGTATGTGTTATTTTACACATGGAAATGTATTCGTATTTGATAAACCCGGCCCATGAACGAAATCAAAAATATTGAAAAAATCGACGTTTCGGTCGTTTGTATGTGTGATTTTACACATAAAAATGTATATGAATTCGATTAACCCGGCCGGGGAACGAAATGAGAAACATTGAAAAAATCGACGTTTTGGTCGTTCGTATGTGTTATTTTACACATAGAAATGTATTCGAATTTGATAAACCCGGCCCGGGAACGAAATCAAAAATATTGAAAAAATCGACGTTTTGGCCAGTTATATGTGTGATTTTATACATAAAAATGTATATGAATTCGATTAACCCGGCCGGGGAACGAAATGAGAAATATTGAAAAAATCGACGTTTTGGTCGTTCGTATGTGTTATTTTACACATAGAAATGTATTCGAATTTGATAAACCCGGCCCGGGAACGAATCCAAAAATATTGAAAAAATCGACGTTTTGGCCAGATATATGTGTGATTTTACACATAAAAACGCATATGAATTCGATTAACCCGGCCGGGGAACGAAATGTGAAATATTGAAAACATCGACGTTTTGGCCAGTTATATGTGTGATCTTACACATACAAATGTATATGAATTCGATTAATACAGCCGGGGATCGAAATGTGAAATACAGAAAAATCGACGATTTGGCCGGTTATATGTGTGATTTTACACATAAAAATGTATATGAATTCGATTAATCCGGCCGGGGAACGAATTGAGAAACATTGAAAAAATCTACGTTTTGGCCGTTTGTATGTGTTATTTTACACATGGAAATGTATTCGTATTTGATAAACCCGGCCCATGAACGAAATCAAAAATATTGAAAAAATCGACGTTTTGGTCGTTTGTATGTGTGATTTTACACATAAAAATGTATATGAATTCGATTAACCCGGCCGGGGAACGAAATGAGAAACATTGAAAAAATCGACGTTTTGGTCGTTCGTATGTGTTATTTTACACATAGAAATGTATTCGAATTTGATAAACCCGGCCCGGGAACGAAATCAAAAATATTGAAAAAATCGACGTTTTGGCCAGTTATATGTGTGATTTTATACATAAAAATGTATATGAATTCGATTAACCCGGCCGGGGAACGAAATGAGAAATATTGAAAAAATCGACGTTTTGGTCGTTCGTATGTGTTATTTTACACATAGAAATGTATTCGAATTTGATAAACCCGGCCCGGGAACGAATCCAAAAATATTGAAAAAATCGACGTTTTGGCCAGATATATGTGTGATTTTACACATAAAAACGCATATGAATTCGATTAACCCGGCCGGGGAACGAAATGTGAAATATTGAAAACATCGACGTTTTGGCCAGTTATATGTGTGATCTTACACATACAAATGTATATGAATTCGATTAATACAGCCGGGGATCGAAATGTGAAATATAGAAAAAATCGACGATTTGGCCGGTTATATGTGTGATTTTACACATAAAAATGTATATGAATTCGATTAATCCGGCCGGGGAACGAATTGAGAAACATTGAAAAAATCTACGTTTTGGCCGTTTGTATGTGTTATTTTACACATGGAAATGTATTCGTATTTGATAAACCCGGCCCATGAACGAAATCAAAAATATTGAAAAAATCGACGTTTTGGTCGTTTGTATGTGTGATTTTACACATAAAAATGTATATGAATTCGATTAACCCGGCCGGGGAACGAAATGAGAAACATTGAAAAAATCGACGTTTTGGTCGTTCGTATGTGTTATTTTACACATAGAAATGTATTCGAATTTGATAAACCCGGCCCGGGAACGAAATCAAAAATATTGAAAAAATCGACGTTTTGGCCAGTTATATGTGTGATTTTATACATAAAAATGTATATGAATTCGATTAATACAGCCGGGGATCGAAATGAGAAATATTGAAAAAATCGACGTTTTGGCCGTTCGTATGTGTTATTTTACACATAGAAATGTATTCGAATTTGATAAACCCGGCCCGGGAACGAATCCAAAAATATTGAAAAAATCGACGTTTTGGCCAGATATATGTGTGATTTTACACATAAAAACGCATATGAATTCGATTAACCCGGCCGGGGAACGAAATGTGAAATATTGAAAACATCGACGTTTTGGCCAGTTATATGTGTGATCTTACACATACAAATGTATATGAATTCGACTAACCCGGCCGG
Organism: Theocolax elegans; assembly: GCA_026168455.1. Classification (NCBI taxonomy): domain Eukaryota; kingdom Metazoa; phylum Arthropoda; class Insecta; order Hymenoptera; family Cerocephalidae; genus Theocolax; species Theocolax elegans. The sequence continues at coordinate 74,558,695 of CM047430.1, read as the reverse complement.
GGAACGAAATGAGAAATATTGAAAAAATCGACGTTTTGGTCGTTCGTATGTGTTATTTTACACATAGAAATGTATTCGAATTTGATAAACCCGGCCCGGGAACGAATCCAAAAATATTGAAAAAATCGACGTTTTGGCCAGATATATGTGTGATTTTACACATAAAAACGTATATGAATTCGATTAACCCGGCCGGGGAACGTAATGAGAAATAATGAAAAAATCGATGTTTTGGCCAGTTATATGTGTGATTTACACATAAAAATGTATATGAATTCGATTAATCCGGCCGGGGATCGAAAAGAGAAATATTGAAAAAGTCGACGTTTTGGCCGTTTGTATGTGTGATTTTACACATAAAAATGTATATGAATTCGATTAATCCGGCCGGGGAACGAATTGAGAAATATTGAAAAAATCTACGTTTTGGCCGTTTGTATGTGTGATTTTACACATAAAAATGTATATGAATTCAATTAATCCGGCCGGGGAACGAAATGAGAAATATTGAAAAAATCGACGTTTTGGTCGTTTGTATGTGTTATTTTACACATAGAAATGTATTCGTATTTGATAAACCCGGCCCATGAACGAAATCAAGAATATTGAAAAAATCGACGTTTTGGTCGTTTGTATGTGTGATTTTACACATAAAAATGTATATGAATTCGATTAACCCGGCCGGGGAACGAAATGGGAAACATTGAAAAAATCGACGTTTTGGTCGTTCGTATGTGTTATTTTACACATAGAAATGTATTCGAATTTGATAAACCCGGCCCGGGAACGAAATCAAAAATATTGAAAAAATCGAAGTTTTGGCCAGTTATATGTGTGATTTTATACATAAAAATGTATATGAATTCGATAAACCCGGCCGGGGAACGAAATGAGAAATATTGAAAAAATCGACGTTTTGGTCGTTCGTATGTGTTATTTTACAAATAGAAATGTATTCGAATTTGATAAACCCGGCCCGGGAACGAATACAAAAATATTGAAAAAATCGACGTTTTGGCCAGATATATGTGTGATTTTACACATAAAAACGCATATGAATTCGATTAACCCGGCCGGGGAACGAAATGTGAAATATTGAAAACATCGACGTTTTGGCCAGTTATATGTGTGATCTTACACATACAAATGTATATGAATTCGATTAATACAGCCGGGGATCGAAATGAGAAATATTGAAAAAATCGACGTTTTGGCCGTTTGTATGTGTGATTGTACACATAAAAATGTATATGAAATCGATTAATCCGGCCGGGGAACGAAATGAGAAATACTGTAAAAATCGACGCTTTGGACAGTTGTATGTGTGAATTTACATATAAAAATGTATTCAAATTTGATCAACACGGCCCGGGAACGAAACCTAAAATATTGAAAAAATCGACGTTTTGGCTAGGTATATGTGTGATTTTACACATACAAATGTATATGAATTCGATTAATCCGGCCGGGGAACGAAATGAGAAATATTGAAAAAAACGACGTTTTGGTCGTTTGTATGTGTTATTTTACACATAGAAAAGTATTCGTATTTGTTAAACCCGGCCCATGAACGAAATCAAAAATATTGAAAAAATCGACGTTTTGGTCGTTTGTATGTGTGATTTTACACATAAAAATGTATATGAATTCGATTAACCCGGCCGGGGAACGAAATGAGAAACATTGAAAAAATCGACGTTTTGGTCGTTCGTATGTGTTATTTTACACATAGAAATGTATTCGAATTTGATAAACCCGGCCCGGGAACGAATCCAAAAATATTGAAAAAATCGACGTTTTGGCCAGATATATGTGTGATTTTACACATAAAAACGCATATGAATTCGATTAACCCGGCCGGGGAACGAAATGTGAAATATTGAAAACATCGACGTTTTGGCCAGTTATATGTGTGATCTTACACATACAAATGTATATGAATTCGATTAATACAGCCGGGGATCGAAATGAGAAATACTGAAAAAATCGACGTTTTGGCCGGTTATATGTGTGATTTTACACATAAAAATGTATATGCATTCGATTAATCCAGCTGGGGATCGAAATGAGAAATATTGAAAAAATCGACGTTTCGGTCGTTTGTATGTGTGATTTTACACATATAAATCTATATGATTTCGATTAACCCAGCCGGGGAACGAAATGAGGACACTGAAAAAATCTACGTTTTGGCCGTTTGTATGTGAGATTTTACACAGAAAAATGTATTTGAATTCGATTAATCCGTCCGGGAACGAAATCAAAAATATTGAAAAATCGACATTTTGGCCAGTTATATGTGTGATTTTACACATAAAAATGTATATGAATTCGATTAACCCGGCCGGGGAACGAAATGAGAAATATTGAAAAAATCGACGTTTTGGTCGTTCGTATGTGTTATTTTACACATAGAAATGTATTCGAATTTGATAAACCCGGCCCGGGAACGAATCCAAAAATATTGAAAAAATCGACGTTTTGGCCAGATATATGTGTGATTTTACACATAAAAACGTATATGAATTCTATTAACCCGGCCGGGGAACGTAATGAGAAATAATGAAAAAATCGATGTTTTGGCCAGTTATATGTGTGATTTACACATAAAAATGTATATGAATTCGATTAATCCGGCCGGGGATCGAAATGAGAAATATTGAAAAAGTCGACGTTTTGGCCGTTTGTATGTGTGATTTTACACATAAAAATGTATATGAATTCGATTAATCCGGCCGGGGAACGAATTGAGAAACATTGAAAAAATCTACGTTTTGGCCGTTTGTATGTGTTATTTTACACATGGAAATGTATTCGTATTTGATAAACCCGGCCCATGAACGAAATCAAAAATATTGAAAAAATCGACGTTTTGGTCGTTTGTATGTGTGATTTTACACATTAAAATGTATATGAATTCGATTAACCCGGCCGGGGAACGAAATGAGAAACATTGAAAAAATCGACGTTTTGGTCGTTCGTATGTGTTATTTTACACATAGAAATGTATTCGAATTTGATAAACCCGGCCCGGGAACGAAATCAAAAATATTGAAAAAATCGACGTTTTGGCCAGTTATATGTGTGATTTTATACATAAAAATGTATATGAATTCGATTAACCCGGCCGGGGAACGAAATGAGAAATATTGAAAAAATCGACGTTTTGGTCGTTCGTATGTGTTATTTTACACATAGAAATGTATTCGAATTTGATAAACCCGGCCCGGGAACGAATCCAAAAATATTGAAAAAATCGACGTTTTGGCCAGATATATGTGTGATTTTACACATAAAAACGCATATGAATTCGATTAACCCGGCCGGGGAACGAAATGTGAAATATTGAAAACATCGACGTTTTGGCCAGTTATATGTGTGATCTTACACATACAAATGTATATGAATTCGATTAATACAGCCGGGGATCGAAATGTGAAATACAGAAAAAATCGACGATTTGGCCGGTTATATGTGTGATTTTACACATAAAAATGTATATGCATTCGATTAATCCAGCTGGGGATCGAAATGAGAAATATTGAAAAAATCGCCGTTTTGGTCGTTTGTATGTGTGATTTTACACATAAAAATGTATATGAATTCGATTAACCCGGCCGGGGAACGAAATGAAGACACTGAAAAAATCTACGTTTTGGCCGTTTGTATGTGAGATTTTACACAGAAAAATGTATTTGAATTCGATTAATCCGTCCGGGAACGAAATCAAAAATATTGAAAAATCGACATTTTGGCCAGTTATATGTGTGATTTTACACATAAAAATGTATATGAATTCGATTAACCCGGCCGGGGAACGAAATGAGAAATATTGAAAAAATCGACGTTTTGGTCGTTCGTATGTGTTATTTTACACATAGAAATGTATTCGAATTTGATAAACCCGGCCCGGGAACGAATCCAAAAATATTGAAAAAATCGACGTTTTGGCCAGATATATGTGTGATTTTACACATAAAAACGTATATGAATTCGATTAACCCGGCCGGGGAACGTAATGAGAAATAATGAAAAAATCGATGTTTTGGCCAGTTATATGTGTGATTTACACATAAAAATGTATATGAATTCGATTAATCCGGCCGGGGATCGAAAAGAGAAATATTGAAAAAGTCGACGTTTTGGCCGTTTGTATGTGTGATTTTACACATAAAAATGTATATGAATTCGATTAATCCGGCCGGGGAACGAATTGAGAAATATTGAAAAAATCTACGTTTTGGCCGTTTGTATGTGTGATTTTACACATAAAAATGTATATGAATTCAATTAATCCGGCCGGGGAACGAAATGAGAAATATTGAAAAAATCGACGTTTTGGTCGTTTGTATGTGTTATTTTACACATAGAAATGTATTCGTATTTGATAAACCCGGCCCATGAACGAAATCAAGAATATTGAAAAAATCGACGTTTTGGTCGTTTGTATGTGTGATTTTACACATAAAAATGTATATGAATTCGATTAACCCGGCCGGGGAACGAAATGGGAAACATTGAAAAAATCGACGTTTTGGTCGTTCGTATGTGTTATTTTACACATAGAAATGTATTCGAATTTGATAAACCCGGCCCGGGAACGAAATCAAAAATATTGAAAAAATCGACGTTTTGGCCAGTTATATGTGTGATTTTATACATAAAAATGTATATGGATTCGATTAACCCGGCCGGGGAACGAAATGAGAAATATTGAAAAATTCGACGTTTTGGTCGTTCGTATGTGTTATTTTACACATAGAAATGTATTCGAATTTGATAAACCCGGCACGGGAACGAATCCAAAAATATTGAAAAAATCGACGTTTTGGCCAGATATATGTGTGATTTTACACATGAAAACGTATATGAATTCGATTAACCCGGCCGGGGAACGAAATGTGAAATATTGAAAACATCGACGTTTTGGCCAGTTATATGTGTGATTTTACACATAAAAATGTATATGCATTCGATTAATCCGACCGGGAACGAAATCAAAAATATTGAAAAATCGACATTTTGGCCAGTTATATGTGTGATTTTACACATAAAAATGTATATGAATTCGATTAACCCGGCCGGGGAACGAAATGAGAAATATTGAAAAAATCGACGTTTTGGTCGTTCGTATGTGTTATTTTACACATAGAAATGTATTCGAATTTGATAAACCCGGCCGGGGAACGAATCCAAAAATATTGAAAAAATCGACGTTTTGGCCAGATATATGTGTGATTTTACACATAAAAGTGTATATGAATTCAATTAATCCGGCCGGGAATCGAAATGAGAAATATTGAAAAAATCGACGTTATGCCGTTTGTATGTGTGACTTTACACATAAAAATGTATATGAATTCGATTAATACGGCCGGGGAACGAAATGAGAAATATTGAAAACATCGACGTTTTGGCCGTTTGTATGTGTGATTTTACACATAAAAGTGTATTTGAATTCGATTAATCCGACCGGGAACAAATTCAAAAATATTGAAAAATCGACGTTTTGGCCAATTATATGTGTGACTTTACACATAAAAATGTATATGAATTCGATTAATACGGCCGGGGAACGAAATGAGAAATACTGAAAAAATCGACGTTTCGGCCGGTTATATGTGTGATTTTACATATAAAAATGTATATGATTTCGATTAATCCGGCCAGGGAACGAAATGAGAAACATTGAAAAAATCTACGTTTTGGCCGTTTGTATGAGTGATTTTACACATAAAAGTGTATTTGAATTCGATTAATCCGACCGGGAACAAAATCAAAAATATTGAAAAATCGACGATTTGGCCAATTATATGTGTGACTTTACACATAAAAATGTATATGAATTCGATTAATACGGCCGGGGAACGAAATGAGAAATATTGAAAAAGTCGACGTTTTGGCCGTTTGTATGTGTGATTTTACACATAAAAATGTATTCAAATTTGATCAACCCGGCCCGGGAACGAAACCAAAAATATTGAAAAAATCGACATTTTGGCCAGATATATGTGCGATTTTATCCATAAAAATGTATTCAAATTTTTATCAACCCAGCCCAGGAACGAAACCAAAAATATTGAAAAAATCGACGTTTTGGCTAGATATACGTCTGATTTTACACATAAAAATGTATATGAATTCGATTAACCCGGCCGGGGAACGAAATGTGAAATATTGAAAACATCGACGTTTTGGTCGTTTGTATGTGTTATTTTACACATAGAAATGTATTCGAATTTGATATACCCGGCCCGCGAACGAAATCAAAAATATTGAAAAAATCGACGTTTTGGCCAGTTATATGTGTGATTTTACACATAAAAATGTATATGAATTCGATTAATACGGCCGGGGAACGAAATGAGAAATATTCAAAGAATCCACGTTTTGGTCGTTTGTATGTGTGATTTTACACATAAAATTGTATTTTAATTCGATTAATCGGGCCGGGGATCGAAATGAGAAATATTGAAAAAATCGACGTTTTGGTCGTTTGTATGTGTGATTTTACACATAAAATTGTATTTTAATTCGATTAATCGGGCCGGGGATCGAAATGAGAAATACTGAAAAAATCGACGTTTCGGCCGGTTATATGTGTGATTTTACATATAAAAATGTATATGATTTCGATTAATCCGGCCGGGGAACGAAATGAGAAACATTGAAAAAATCTACGTTTTGGCCGTTTGTATGTGTGATTTTACACATAAAAGTGTATTTGAATTCGATTAATCCGACCGGGAACAAAATCAAAAATATTGAAAAATCGACGTTTTGGCCAATTATATGTGTGACTTTACACATAAAAATGTATATGAATTCGATTAATACGTCCGGGGAACGAAATGAAAAATACTGTAAAAATCGACGTTTTGGCCGGTTATATGTGTGATTTTACACAGAATAATGTATATGAATTCGAATTATCCGGCCAGCGATCGAAATGAGAAATATTGAAAAAGTCGACGTTTTGGCCGTTTGTATGTGTGATTTTACACATAAAAATGTATTCAAATTTGATCAACCCGGCCCGGGAACGAAACCAAAAATATTGAAAAAATCGACGTTGTGGCCAGATATATGTGTGATTTTACACATAAAAATGTATTCAAATTTTTATCAACCCGGCCCGGGAACGAAATCAAAAATATTGAAAAATCGATGTTTTGGCCAATTATATGTGTGTCATTAAACATAAAAAGGTATATGAATTCGATTAATACGGCCGGGGAACGAAATGAGAAATACTGAAAAAATCGACGTTTTGGCCGGTTATATGTGTGATTTTACACAGAATAATGTATATGAATTCGAATTATCCGGCCAGGGATCGAAATGAGAAATATTGAAAAAGTCGACGTTTTGGCCGTTTGTATGTGTGATTTTACACATAAAAATGTATTCAAATTTGATCAACCCGGCCCGGGAACGAAACCAAAAATATTGAAAAAATTGACGTTTTGGCCAGATATATGTGTGATTTTATCCATAAAAATGTATTCAAATTTTTATCAACCCGGCCCAGGAACGAAACCAAAAATATTGAAAAAATCGACGTTTTGGCCAGATATACGTCTGATTTTACACATAAAAATGTATATGAATTCGATTAACCCGGCCGGGGAACGAAATGTGAAATATTGAAAACATCGACGTTTTGGCCGTTTGTATGTGTGATTTTACACATAAAAGTGTATTTGAATTCGATTAATCCGACCGGGAACAAAATCAAAAATATTGAAAAATCGACGTTTTGGCCAATTATATGTGTGACTTTACACATAAAAATGTATATGAATTCGATTAATACGGCCGGGGAACGAAATGAGAAATATTGAAAACATCGACGTTTTGGCCGTTTGTATGTGTGATTTTACACATAAAAGTGTATTTGAATTCGATTAATCCGACCGGGAACAAAATCAAAAATATTGAAAAATCGACGTTTTGGCCAATTATATGTGTGACTTAACACATAAAAATGTATATGAATTCGATTAATACGGCCGGGGAACGAAATGAGAAATACTGAAAAAATCGACGTTTCGGCCGGTTATATGTGTGATTTTACATATAAAAATGTATATAATTTCGATTAATCCGGCCGGGGAACGAAATGAGAAACATTGAAAAAATCTACGTTTTGGCCGTTTGTATGTGTGATTTTACACATAAAAGTGTATTTGAATTCGATTAATCCGACCGGGAACAAAATCAAAAATATTGAAAAATCGACGATTTGGCCAATTATATGTGTGACTTTACACATAAAAATGTATATGAATTCTATTAATACGGCCGGGGTACGAAACCAAAAATATTGAAAAAATCGACGTTTTGGCCAGATATATGTGTGATTTTATCCATAAAAATGTATTCAAATTTTTATCAACCCGGCCCAGGAACGAAACCAAAAATATTGAAAAAATCGACGTTTTGGCCAGATATACGTCTGATTTTACACATAAAAATGTATATGAATTCGATTAACCCGGCCGGGGAACGAAATGTGAAATATTGAAAACATCGACGTTTTGGTCGTTTGTATGTGTTATTTTACACATAGAAATGTATTCGAATTTGATATACCCGGCCCGCGAACGAAATCAAAAATATTGAAAAAATCGACGTTTTGGCCAGTTATATGTGTGATTTTACACATAAAAATGTATATGGATTCGATTAACCCGGCCGGGGAACGAAATGAGAAATATTGAAAAATTCGACGTTTTGGTCGTTCGTATGTGTTATTTTACACATAAAAATGTATATGAATTCGATTAACCCGGCCGGGGAACGAAATGAGAAATATTGAAAAAATCGACGTTTTGGTCGTTCGTATGTGTTATTTTACACATAGAAATGTATTCGAATTTGATAAACCCGGCCGGGGAACGAATCCAAAAATATTGAAAAAATCGACGTTTTGGCCAGATATATGTGTGATTTTACACATAAAAGTGTATATGAATTCAATTAATCCGGCCGGGAATCGAAATGAGAATATTGAAAAAATCGACGTTATGCCGTTTGTATGTGTGACTTTACACATAAAAATGTATATGAATTCGATTAATACGGCCGGGAACGAAATGAGAAATATTGAAAACATCGACGTTTTGGCCGTTTGTATGTGTGATTTTACACATAAAAGTGTATTTGAATTCGATTAATCCGACCGGAACAAATTCAAAAATATTGAAAAAATCGACGTTTTGGCCAATTATATGTGTGGACGTTACCATAAAAATGTATATGAATTCGATTAATACGGCCGGGGAACGAAATGAGAAATACTGAAAAAATCGACGTTTTGGCCAGTTATATGTGTGATTTACACATAAAAATGTATATGCATTCGATTAATCCGACCGGGAACGAAATCAAAAATATTGAAAAATCGACATTTTGGCCAGTTTATATGTGTGATTTTACACATAAAAATGTATATGAATTCGATTAACCCGGCCGGGGA
>CM047430.1:74521095-74549114 GCA_026168455.1 Theocolax elegans | reverse complement strand
GACTAAAAATATTTTCCCATTTGTCTAGCAGTGGAAGCTAGGGTCCTAAGCACGTATTAATGTTGTGAAAACTGACGTACACCTATGTTAACAAAATTTGGACACGATGGTATTGAGACGCCGCTAGATTTGATCTTATTCATCACAGATTTGTACGATTTTCCACAGGGATCACCGTCTACTTCATCGTAGAAATCAACGCTTTCGTCGTTTTCACGACAGCCTTCAGCTCTTTCCGTTTTTCCTCGTAGGCCACAGTTAGCACGTGATACCGCGGATAATATATATGTACGCGCACACAACTGCGAGGTCATGTTTATTTTATTAACTTGATAATAAACTTTTATATCATACTTCTAGTCAGCGCCGCTGAGCGCCCCGCATTATTATTAGTATTGTATATTATCTTATCTTACTTATAATATATTTATTACTTATTAAAACTGGTTTCTAGCATTATTATGAATACCCCGTCTCATTTGAAATCGAAGATGAAGATATGAAATGAAATTCAAGATATTTTATTCAGAATTTAGTATAAAAAACTTATTGATTTTTTTGAGCCTAAATTTTTATAATTTCTTGTTTTCTCCATATTTGTGCTCCAAATTTACCAATTTGAGCTTCTTTCTTTAAATTGCATGTACTTGATCTCAACTTTCTTCTGGTTTTTTATTTAAGTATCTACCTCTATTTGTTTTAGAGTTATCAGCGATTGAAGTGGAAACACTCGAACCTAATTTGGAGCACAGATATGAAGAAAATAAAAAATTAGAGATATTTTAACCGAATTTAATATAAAAAATTTATTGATTTTTTTGAGCCTAAATTTTTCTAATTTCTTGTTTTCTCCATATTTGTGCTCGAAATTTACCAATTTGAGCTTCTTTCTTTAAATTGCATGTACTTGATCTCAACTTTCTTCTGGTTTTTGATTTAAGTATCTACCTCTATTTGTTTTAGAGTTATCAGCGATTGAAGTGGAAACACTCGAACCTAATTTGGAGCACAGATATGAAGAAAATAAAAAATTAGAGATATTTTAACCGAATTTAATATAAAAAATTTATTGATTTTTTTGAGCCTAAATTTTTCTAATTTCTTGTTTTCTCCATATTTGTGCTCGAAATTTACCAATTTGAGCTTCTTTCTTTAAATTGCATGTACTTGATCTCAACTTTCTTCTGGTTTTTGATTTAAGTATCTACCTCTATTTGTTTTAGAGTTATCAGCGATTGAAGTGGAAACACTCGAACCTAATTTGGAGCACAGATATGAAGAAAATAAAAAATTAGAGATATTTTAACCGAATTTAATATAAAAAATTTATTGATTTTTTTGAGCCTAATTTCTTAAATTTAAATGTATTTTTTATTTTTTATTTCACTCATTAATACACTTATGTCAGCATAATTTTTAGATCTGAAAACCTCCGAACAAGAATTAAAGAATGTATTGTGCATAACAATTATGCACCTTCAAAACTGTAAAGACTTTATTCGTGTACAATTATTGTGCACACCAGGAAAAATTAAATAAAATGAATCGTGCACAATAATTATGCACACCATTACCAATTATTAAAAAATGAGTCGTGCACAATCATTGTACACAGAACTCTTTATTCGTGCAAAATAATTATGCACACCATTACCAATTATTAAAAAATGAGTCGTGCACAATCATTGTACACTGTAAACGATAAATATTTTATGTGTGTAGAATAAAATATTTAATTAATATATAGTGCATAATAAATCTGTGCATAATAAATTATAAAATTATTTAAAAAATCATTGTGCAGAAAATAAATTGTACAGTATATAATATTAATAAATTGAAATAACGTGTAAAAAAAATTTGTGTACAATCCTTATGTGCATAAACGGAAACGTGTCGTAAAATCACACATACAAACGGCCAAAACGTCGACTTTTTCAATATTTCTCATTTCGTTCCCCGGCCGGATTATTCGAATTCATATACATTTTTATGTGTAAAATCACACATATAACCGGCCAAAACGTCTATTTTTTCAATATTTTTGATTTCGTTTCCGGGCCGGGTTGATCAAATTTGAATACATTTTTATGTGTAAAATCACACATATAACTCTCCAAAACGTCGATTTTTTCAATATTTCTCATTTCGATCCCCGGCCGGATTAATCGAATTCAAATACATTTTTATGTGTAAAATCACACTTACAAACGACCAACACGTCGATTTTTTGAATATTTCTCATTTCGTTCCCCGGCCGGATTAATCCAATTCAAATACATTTTTATGTGTAAAATCACACATATAACTGGCCAAAACGACGATTTTTTCAATATTTCTCATTTCGATCCCCGGCCGGATTAATCGAATTCATATACGTTTTTATGTGTAAAACCACACATATAAATGGCAAAACGTCAATTTTTTCAATATTTTTGATTTCGCTCCCGGGCCGGGTTTATCAAATTCGAATACATTTCTATGTGTAAAATAACACATACAAACGACCAAAACGTCGATGTTTTCAATATTTCACATTTCGTTCCCCGGCCGGGTTAATAGGAATTCATATACGTTTTTATGTGTAAAATCAACACATATATCTGGCCAAAACGTCGAATTTTTCAATATTTTTGGTTTCTTTCCGAGCCGGGTTGATCAAATTTGAATACATTTCTATGTGTAATATAACACATACAAACGATCAAAACGTCGATGTTTTTAATATTTCACATTTCGTTCCCCGGCCGGGTTAATCGAATTCATATACATTTTTATGTGTAAAATCACACATAGAACTGAGCAAAACGTCGATTTTTAAACATTTTTGATATCGTTCCCCGGTCGGATTAATCGAATTCAAATACATTTTTATGTGTAAAATCACACATACAAACGGCCAAAACGTCGATTTTTTCAATATTTCTCATTTCGATCCCCGGTCGGATTAATCGAATTCAAATACATTTTTATGTGTAAAATCACACATACAAACGGCCAAAACGTCGATTTTTTCAATGTTTCTCATTTCGTTACCCGGCCGGATTAATTGAATTCGTATACATTTTTATGTGTAAAATCACACATATAGCTGGCCAAAACGTCGATTTTTTCAATATTTTTCATTTCATTCCCCGGTCGGATTATTCGAATTCAAATACATTTTTATGTGTAAAATCACACATACAAACGGCCAAAACGTAGATTTTTTCAATGTTTCTCATATCGTTCCCCGGTCGGATTAATCGAATTCATATACATTTTTATATATAAAATCACACTTATAACTGGCCAAAACGTCGATTTTTCAATATTTTTGATTTAGTTCCCGGACGGATTAATCGAATTCATATACATTTTTATGTGTAAAACCACACATACAAACGGCAAAACGTCGATTTTTTCAATATTTTTGATTTCGTTTCCGGCCGGGTTTATCAAATTCGAATACATTTCTATGTGTAAAATAACACATACAAACGACCAAAACGTCGATGTTATCAATATTTTACATTTCGTTCCCCGGCCGGGTTAATCGAATTCATATACATTTCTATGTGTAAAATCACACGTACAAACGGCCAAAACGTCGATTTTTTCAGTATTTCTCATTTCGTTCCCCGGCCGGATTAATCGAACTTCACTATACATTTTATGTGTAAAAGTCACACATACAAACGGCCAAAACGTCGACTTTTTCAATATTTCTCATTCGCTCCCCGGCCTGAATTAATCGAATGCATATACATTTTATGTGTACAATTCACACATATAACCGGCCAAAACGTCTATTTTTCAGTATTTCTCATTCGTTCCCTGGCCGTATTAATCGAATTCATATACATTTTTATGTGTAAAAATCACACAGTACAGACGGGCCAAAACGTCGATGTTTTCAATATTTCTCATTTCGTCCCGCGCCGGATTAAGCGAATTCATACTAACATTTTTATATGATGTAAAATCACACAATATATACGGCCAAAACGGTCAGAATTTTTTCAATATTATTGATTTCGTTCCCGGTCCGGGTTGATCAAATTCGAATACATTTCTATGTGTAAAATAACACATACAAACGATCAAAACGTCGATTTTTTCAATGTTTCTCATTTCGTTCTCCCGCCGTCTTAATCGAATTCATATACATTTTTATGTGTAAAATCACACATACAAACGGCAAAACGTCGATTTTTTCAATATTTCTCATTTCGATCCCCGGCCGGATTAATCGAATTCAAATACATTTTTATGTGTAAAATCACACATACAAACGGCCAAAACGTCGATTTTTTCAATGTTTCTCATTTCGTTACCCGGCCGGATTAATTGAATTCGTATACATTTTTATGTGTAAAACCACACATATAAATGGCAGAACGTCGATTTTTTCAATATTTTTAATTTCGTTTCCGGGCCGGGTTGATCAAATTTGAATACATTTTTATGTGTAAAATCACACGTACAAACTGCCAAAACGTCGATTTTTTCAATATTTCTCATTTCGATCCCCGGCCAGATTAATCGAATTCATATACATTTTTATGTGTAAAATCACACATATAACCGGCCAAAACGTCTATTTTTTCAGTACTCTCATTTCGTTCCCCGCCGTATTAATCGAATTCATATACATTTTTATGTGTAAAATCACACATACAAACGGCCAAAACGTCGACTTTTTCAATATTTCTCTTTCGATCCCCGGCTGAATTACGAATGCATATACATTTTTATGTGTAAAATCACACAATAACCGGCCAAAACGTCTATTTTTTCAATATTTCTCATTTCTTCCCGGCCGGGTTAATCGAATTCATATACATTTTTATGTGTAAAATCACACATACAAACGGCCAAAACGTCGATTTTTTCAATATTTCTCATTTCCTTGCGCGGCCGGATTAATCCAATTCAAATACATTTTTATGTGCAAATCACAACATATATTTTGGCCAAAACGTCGATTTTTTCAATATTATGATTTCGTTCCCGGTCCGGTTTATCAATTCGAATACATTTTTATGTGTAGAATCACACATACAAACGGCCAAAAACGTCGATTTTTTCAGTATTTCTCATTTCGTTCCCCCGCCGTATTAATCGATTCATATACATTTTTATGTGTAACATCACACATACAAACGGCCAAAACGCGATTTTTTCACTATTTCTCATTTCGATCCCCGGCCGGATTAACGAAATATATACGTTTTATGTGTAAAACCACACATATACATGGCCCAAACGTCAATTTTTCAATATTATTGATTTCGTTCTCCGGTCAGGGTTGATCAAATTCGAATACATTTTTTATGTGTAGAATCACACATACAAACGGCCAAAACGTCGATTTTTTCAGATTTCTCATTTCGTTCCCCGGCCGTATTAACGAATTCTATACATTTTTATGTGTAAAATAACCATACAAACAACTAAAGCGTCGATGTTTTCAATAATTTTACATTTCGTTCCCCGGCGGGGTAAATCGAATTCATATACGTTTTTATGTGTAAAATCACACATAATCTGGCCAAAACGTCGATTTTTTCAATACTTTTGGTTTCGTTCCCGGGCCGGTTTATCAAATTCGAAATACATTCTATGTGTAAAATAACACATACAAACGACAAAACGTCGATTTTTTCCATGTTTCTCATTTTCGTTCCCCCGCCGTCTTAATCGAATTCATATACATTTTTATGTGTAAAATCACACATACAAACGGCAAAACGTCGATTTTTCAATATTCTCATTTCGATCCCCGGCCGGATTAATCGAATTCATATACGTTTTTATGTGTAAAACCACAATATAATGGCAAAACGTCGATTTTTTCAATATCTTTGATTTCGTTCCCGGGCCGAATTTATCAAATTTGAATAAATTTCTATGTGTAAATAACACATATACAACGGCTAATACGTCGATTTTTTCAATATTTCTCATTTCGATCCCAGGCCGTATTAATCGAATTCATATACATTTTTATGTGTAAATCACACATATATCTGGCCAAAACGTCGATTTTTTCAATATTTTTGGTTTCGTTTCCGGCCGGGTTTATCAAATTCGAATACATTTCTATGTGTAAAATCACACGTACAAACGGCCAAAACGTCGATTTTTTCAATATTATCTCATTTCGTTCCCGGCCGGATTAATCGAATTCATATACATTTTTATGTGTAAAATCACGCATACAAACGGCCAAAACGTCGACTTTTTCAGTATTTCTCATTTCGTTCCGCGGCCGTATTAATCGAATTCATATACATTTTTATGTGTAAAATCACACATACAAACGGCCAAATCGACGATTTTTTTTTTCAATATTTCTCATTCGATCCCCGGCCGGATTAATCGAATTCATATACATTTTTATGTGTAAAACCACACATATCACCGGTCAAAACGTCGATTTTTTCAATATTTCTACTTTCTTTCGCGGCCGGATTAATCGAATTCATATACATTTCTATGTGTAAAATCACACGTACAAGCGGCCAAAACGTCGATTTTTTCAATATTTCTCATTTCGTTCCCCGGCCGGATTAATCGCATTCATATACATTGTTTATGTGTAAATCACACATACAAACAGCCAAAACGTCGATTTTTCAATATTTCTCATTTCCTTGCGCGGCCGGATTAATCCAATTCAATATATTTTTATGTGTAAAATCACACATATATCTGGCCAAACGTCGATTTTTTAATATTATTGATTTCGTTTCCGGCCGGGTTGATCAAATGCGAATACATTTTTATGTGTAAAATCACACATATAACCGACCAAAACGTCGCTTTTTTCTGTATTTCTCATTTCGTTCCCCGGCCGTATTAATCGAATTCGTATACATTTTTATGTGTAAAACCACACATATAAATGGCAGAACGTCGATTTTTTCAATATTTTTAATTTCGTTTCCGGGCCGGGTTGATCAAATTCAAATACATTTTTATGTGCAAAATCACACATATATTTTGCCAAAACGTCGATTTTTCAATATTATTGATTTCGTTCCCGGGCCGGGTTTATCAAATTCGAATACATTTTTATGTGTAGAATCACACATACAACGGCCAAAACGTCGATTTTTTCAGTATTTCTCATTTCGTTCCCCCGCCGATTAATCGAATTCATATACATTTTTATGTGTAAATCACACATACAACGGCAAAACGTCGATTTTTTCAATATTTCTCATTTCGATCCCCGCCGGATTAATCGAATATATATACGTTTTTATGTGTAAAACCACACATATAAATGGCAGAACGTCAATTTTTCAATATTATTGATTTCGTTCCCGGTCCGGGTTGATCAAATTCGAATACATTTTAATGTGTAGAATCACACATACAAACGGCCAAAACGTCGATTTTTTCAGTATTTCTCATTTCGATCCCCCGCCGTATTAATCGAATTCATATACATTTTTATGTGTAAAATCACACATATATCTGGCCAAAACGTCGATTTTTTCAATATTTTTGGTTTCGTTTCCGGCCGGGTTTATCAAATTCGAATACATTTCTATGTGTAAAATCACACGTACAAACGGCCAAAACGTCGATTTTTTCAATATTTCTACTTTCTTTCCGCGGCCGGATTAATCGAATTCATATACATTTCTATGTGTAAAATCACACGTACAAGCGGCCAAAACGTCGATTTTTTCAATATTTCTCATTTCGTTCCACGGCCGGATTAATCGAATTCATATACATTTTTATGTGTAAAATCACACATACAAACAGCCAAAACGTCGATTTTTTCAATATTTCTCATTTCCTTGCGCGGCCGGATTAATCCAATTCAAATATATTTTTATGTGTAAAATCACACATATATCTGGCCAAAACGTCGATTTTTTAATATTATTGATTTCGTTTCCGGCCGGGTTGATCAAATTCGAATACATTTTTATGTGTAAAATCACACATATAACCGACCAAAACGTCGCTTTTTTCTGTATTTCTCATTTCGTTCCCCCGCCGTATTAATCGAATTCATATACATTTTTATGTGTAAAATCACACATACAAACGGCCAAAACGTCGACTTTTTCAATATTTCTCATTTCGATCCCCGGCTGAATTAATCGAATGCATATACATTTTTATGTGTAAAATCACACATATAACCGGCCAAAACGTCAATTTTTTCAGTATTTCTCATTTCCATCCCCGGTCGTATTAATCGAATTCATATACATTTTTATATATAAAATCACACTTATAACTGGCCAAAACGTCGATTTTTCAATATTTTTGATTTAGTTCCCGGACGGATTAATCGAATTCATATACATTTTTATGTGTAAAACCACACATACAAACGGCAAAACGTCGATTTTTTCAATATTTTTGATTTCGTTTCCGGCCGGGTTTATCAAATTCGAATACATTTCTATGTGTAAAATAACACATACAAACGACCAAAACGTCGATGTTATCAATATTTTACATTTCGTTCCCCGGCCGTATTAATCGAATTCATATACATTTTTATGTGTAAAATCACACATACAAACGGCCAAAACGTCGATATTTCAGTATTTCTCATTTCGTTCCCCGGCCGTATTAATCGAATTCATATACATTTTTATGTGTATAATCACACATATATCTGGCCAAAACGTCGATTTTTTCAATATTTCTACTTTCTTTCCGCGGCCGGATTAATCGAATTCATATACATTTCTATGTGTAAAATCACACGTACAAGCGGCCAAAACGTCGATTTTTTCAATATTTCTCATTTCGTTCCCCGGCCGGATTAATCGAATTCATATACATTTTTATGTGTAAAATCACACATACAAACAACCAAAACGTCGATTTTTTCAATATTTCTCATTTCCTTGCGCGGCCGGATTAATCCAATTCAAATACATTTTTATGTGTAAAATCACACATATATCTGGCCAAAACGTCGATTTTTTAATATTATAGATTTCGTTTCCGGCCGGGTTGATCAAATTCGAATACATTTTTATGTGTAAAATCACACATACAAACAACCAATACGTCGATTTTTTCAATATTTCTCATTTCGATCCCCGGCTGAATTAATCGAATGCATATACATTTTTATGTGTAAAATCACACATATAACCGGCCAAAACGTCTATTTTTTCAGTATTTCTCATTTCGTTCCCCGGCCGGATTAATCGAACTCATATACATTTTTATGTGTAAAATCAAACATACAAACGGCCAAACGTCGACTTTTTCAATATTTCTCATTTCGATCCCCGGCTGAATTAATCGAATGCATATACATTTCTATGTGTAAAATCACACGTACAAGCGGCCAAAACGTCGATTTTTTCAGTATTTCTCATTTCGTTCCCCCGCCGTATTAATTGAATTCATATACATTTTTATTTGTAAAATCACACATACACACGGCAAAACGTCGCTTTTTTCAATATTTTTGATTTCGTTTCCGGCCGGGTTTATCAAATTCGAATACATTTCTATGTGTAAAATAACACATACAAACGATCAAAACGTCGATGTTTTCAATATTTCACATTTCGTTCCCCGGCCTGGTTAATCGAATTCATATACATTTTTATGTGTAAAATCACACATACAAACGGCAAAACGTCGATTTTTTCAATATTTTTGATTTCGTTTCCGGGCCGGGTTGATCAAATTTGAATACATTTTTATGTGTAAAATCACACATATAACTCTCCAATACGTCGATTTTTTCAATATTTCTCATTTCGTTCCCCGGTCGGATTAATCGAAATCAAATACATTTTTATGTGTAAAATCACACGTACAAACGGCCAAAACGTCGATTTTTCAATATTATTGATTTCGTTCCCGGTCCGGGTTGATCAAATTCGAATACATTTCTATGTGTAAAATAACACATACAAACGACCAAAACGTCGATTTTTTCAATATTTCTCATTTCGTTCCCCGGTCGGATTAATCGAATTCAAATACATTTTTATGTGTAAAATCACACATACAAACGGCAAAACGTCGATTTTTTCAATATTGTTGATTTCGTTTCCGGCCGGGTTTATCAAATTCGAATACATTTCTATGTGTAAAATAACACATACAAACGATCAAAACGTCGATGATTTCAATATTTCACATTTCGTTCCCCGGCCGGGTTAATCGAATTTATATACACTTGTTTGTGTAAAATCACACATACAAACGGCCAAAACTTCGATTTTTTCAATATTTCTCATTTCGATCCCCGGTCGGATTATTCGAATTCATATACATTTTTATGTGTAAAATCACACGTACAAACGGCCAAAACGTCGATTTTTTCAATATTTCTCATTTCGTTCCCCGGCCGGATTAATCGAACTCATATACATTTTTATGTGTAAAATCACACATATAACCGGCCAAAACGTCGACTTTTTCAATATTTCTCATATCGATCCCCGGCTGAATTAATCGAATGCATATACATTTTTATGTGTAAAATCACACATATAACCGGCCAAAACGTCTATTTTTTCAATGTTTCTACTTTCTTTCCGCGGCCGGATTAATCGAATTCATATACATTTCTATGTGTAAAATCACACGTACAAACGGCCAAAACGTCTATTTTTTCAATATTTCTACTTTCTTTTCGCGGCCGGATTAATCGAATTCATATACATTTCTATGTGTAAAATCACACATACAAACGGCCAAAACGTCGATTTTTTTAATATTTCTCATTTCCTTGCGCGGCCGGATTAATCCAATTCAAATACATTTTTATGTGTAAAATGACACATATATCTGGCCAAAACGTCGATTTTTCAATATTATTGATTTCGTTCCCGGTCCGGGTTGATCAAATTCGAATACATTTTTATGTGTAGAATCACACATACAAACGGCCATAACGTCGATTTTTTCAATATTTCTCAGTTCGTTCCCCGGCCGGATTAATCCAATTCAAATACATTTTTATTTGTAAAATCACACATACAAACGGCCAAAACGTCGATTTTTTCAGTATTTCTCATTTCGTTCCCCCGCCGTATTAATCGAATTCATATACTTTTTTATGTGTAAAATCACACATACAAACGGCAAAACGTCGATTTTACAATATTTCTCATTTCGATCCCCGGCCGTATTAATCGAATTCATATACATTTTTATGTGTAAAACCACACATATAACCGGTCAAAACGTCGATTTTTTCAATATTTCTCATTTCCTTGCGCGGCCGGATTAATCCAATTCAAATACATTTTTGTGTGTAAAATGACACATATATCTGGCCAAAACGTCGATTTTTCAATATTATTGATTTCGTTCCCGGTCCGGGTTGATCAATTTCGAATACATTTTTATGTGTAGAATCACGCATACAAACGGCCAAAACGTCGATTTTTACAGTATTTCTCATTTCGTTCCCCCGCCGTATTAATCGAATTCATATACATTTTTATGTCTAAAATCACACATACAAACGGCAAAACGTCGATTTTTTCAATATTTTTGATTTCGTTTCCGGCCGGGTTTATCAAATTCGAATACATTTCTATGTGTAAAATAACACATACAAACGAAAAAACGTCGATGTTTTCAATATTTTACATTTCGTTCCCCGGCCGGGTTAATCGAATTCATATATATTTCTATGTGTAAAATCACACGTACAAACGGCCAAAACGTCGATTTTTTCAATATTTCTCATTTCGTTCCCCGGCCGGATTAATCGAATTCATATACATTTTTATGTGTAAAATCACACATACAAACGGCAAAACGTCGATTTTACAATATTTCTCATTTCGATCCCCGGTCGGATTAATCGAATTCATATACATTTTTATGTGTAAAATCACACGTACAAACGGCCAAAACGTCGATTTTTTCAATATTTCTCATTTCGTTCCCCGGCCGGATTAATCGAACTCATATACATTTTTATGTGTAAAATCACACATACAAACGGCCAAAACGTCGACTTTTTCAATATTTCTCATTTCGATCCCCGGCTGAATTAATCGAATGCATATACAATTTTATGTGTACAATCACACATATAACCGGCCAAAACGTCTATTTTTTCAGTATTTCTCATTTCGTTCCCTGGCCGTATTAATCGAATTCATATACATTTTTATGTCTAAAACCACACATATAACCGGTCAAATCGTCGATTTTTTCAATATTTCTCATTTCCTTGCGCGGCCGGATTAATCCAAGTCAAATACATTTTTATGTGTAAAATCACACATATATCTGGCCAAAACGTCGATTTTTCAATATTATTGATTTCGTTCCCGGTCCGGGTTGATCAAATTCGAATACATTTTTATGTGTAGAATCACACATACAAACGGCCAAAACGACGATTTTTTCAATATTTTTGATTTCGTTTCCGGCCGGGTTTATCAAATTCGAATACATTTCTATGTGTAAAATAACCCATACAAACGACCAAAACGTCGATTTTTTCAATATTTCTCATTTCGATCCCCGGCCGGATTAATCGAATTCAAATACATTTTTATGTGTAAAATCACACGTACAAACGGACAAAACGTCGATTTTTTCAATATTTCTCATTTCGTTCCCCGGCCGGATTAATCGAACTCATATACATTTTTATGTGTAAAATCACACATACAAACGGCCAAAACGTCGACTTTTTCAATATTTCTCATTTCGATCCCCGGCTGAATTAATCGAATGCATATACATTTTTATGTGTAAAATCACACATATAACCGGCCAAAACGTCTATTTTTTCAGTATTTCTCATTTCGTTCCCTGGCCGTATTAATCGAATTCATATACATTTTTATGTGTAAAATCACACGTACAAACTGCCAAAACTTCGATTTTTTCAATATTTCTCATTTCGTTCCCCGGCCGGATTAATCCAATTCAAATACATTTTTATGTGTAAAATCACACATATATCTGGCCAAAACGTCGATTTTTCAATGTTATTGATTTCGTTCCCGGTCCGGGTTGATCAAATTCGAATACATTTCTATGTGTAAAATAACACATACAAACGAAAAAACGTCGATGTTTTCAGTATTTCTCATTTCGATCCCCGGCTGAATTAATCGAATTCATATACATTTGTATGTGTAAAATCACACATACAAACGGCCAAAACGTCGACTTTTTCAATATTTCTCATTTCGTTCCCCGGCCGGATTAATCGAAATCATATACATTTTTATGTGTAAAAACACAAATATAACTGGCCAAAACGTTGATTTTTTCAATATTTCTCATTTCGTTCCCCCGCCGTATTAATCGAATTCATATACATTTTTATGTGTAAAATCACACATACAAACGGCCAAAACGTCGACTTTTTCAATATTTCTCATTTCGATCCCCGGCTGAATTAATCGATTGCATATACATTTTTATGTGTAAAATCACACATATAACCGGCCAAAACGTCAATTTTTTCAATATTTCTCATTTCGATCCCCGGCCGGATTAATCGAATTCATATACATTTCTATGTGTAAAATCACACGTACAAACGGCCAAAACGTCGATTTTTTCAATATTTCTCATTTCGTTCCCCGGCCGGATTAATCGAATTCATATACATTTTTATGTGTAAAATCACACATACAAACGGCCAAAACGTCGATTTTTTCAATATTTCTCATTTCCTTGCGCGGCCGGATTAATCCAATTCAAATACATTTTTATGTGTAAAATCACACATATATCTGGCCAAAACGTCGATTTTTCAATATTATTGATTTCGTTCCCGGTCCGGGTTGATCAAATTCGAATACATTTTTATGTGTAGAATCACACATACAAACGGCCAAAACGTCGATTTTTTCAATATTTCTCAGTTCGTTCCCCGGCCGGATTAATCCAATTCAAATACATTTTTATTTGTAAAATCACACATACAAACGGCCAAAACGTCGATTTTTTCAGTATCTCTCATTTCGTTCCCCCGCCGTATTAATCGAATTCAGATACTTTTTTATGTGTAAAATCACACATACAAACGGCAAAACGTCGATTTTTTCAATATTTCTCATTTCGATCCCCGGCCGTATTAATCGAATTTATATACATTTTTATGTATAAAATCACACATATAACTGGCCAATACGTGGATTTTTCAATATTTTTGATTTAGTTCCCGGACGGATTAATCGAATTCATATACATTTTTATTTGTAAAATCACACATACAAACGGCCAAAACGTCGATTTTTTCAGTATTTCTCATTTCGTTCCCACGCCGTATTAATCGAATTCATATACTTTTTTATGTGTAAAATCACACATACAAACGGCAAAACGTCGATTTTTTCAATATTTCTCATTTCGATCCCCGGCCGTATTAGTCGAATTTATATACATTTTTATGTATAAAATCACACATATAACTGGCCAATACGTGGATTTTTCAAGATTTTTGATTTAGTTCCCGGACGGATTAATCGAATTCATATACATTTTTATGTGTAAAACCACACATACAAACGGCAAAACGTCGATTTTTTCAATATTTTTGATTTCGTTTCCAGCCGGGTTTATCAAATTCGAATACATTTCTTTGTGTAAAATAACACATACAAACGATCAAAACGTCGATGTTTTCAATATTTCACATTTCGTTCCCCGGCCGGGTTAATCGAATTCATATACATTTTTATGTGTAAAATCACACATATAACCGGCCAACACGTCGCTTTTTTCAGTATTTCTCATTTCTTTCCCCGGCCGTATTAATCGAATTCATATACATTTTTATGTGTAAAATCACACATACAAACGGCCAAAACGTCGATTTTTTCAATATTTCTCATTTCGTTCCCCGGCCGGATTAATCGAAATCATATACATTTTTATGTGTAAAAACACAAATATAACTGGCCAAAACGTTGATTTTTTCAATATTTTTGATTTCGTTTCCGGGCCGGGTTGATCAAATTTGAATACATTTTTATGTGTAAAATCACACATATAACTCTCCAAAACGTCGATTTTTTCAATATTTCTCATTTCGATCCCCGGCCAGATTAATCGAATTCATATACATTTTTATGTGTAAAATCACACATATAACCGGCCAAAACGTCTATTTTTTCAGTATCTCTCATTTCGTTCCCCGGCCGTATTAATCGAATTCATATACATTTTTATGTGTAAAATCACACATACAAACGGCCAAAACGTCGATTTTTTCAATATTTCTCATTTCGATCCCCGGCCGGATTAATCGAATTCAAATACATTTTTATGTGTAAAATCACACATACAAACGGCCAAAACGTCGATTTTTTCAATGTTTCTCATTTCGTTACCCGGCCGGATTAATTGAATTCGTATACATTTTTATGTGTAAAACCACACATATAAATGGCAGAACGTCGATTTTTTCAATATTTTTGATTTCGTTTCCGGGCCGGGTTGATCAAATTTGAATACATTTTTATGTGTAAAATCACACATATAACTCTCCAAAACGTCGATTTTTTCAATATTTCTCATTTCGATCCCCGGCCAGATTAATCGAATTCATATACATTTTTATGTGTAAAATCACACGTACAAACTGCCAAAACGTCGATTTTTTCAATATTTCTCATTTCGATCCCCGGCCAGATTAATCGAATTCATATACATTTTTATGTGTAAAATCGTTCATATAACCGGCCAAAACGTCTATTTTTTCAGTATCTCTCATTTCGTTCCCCGGCCGTATTAATCGAATTCATATACATTTTTATGTGTAAAATCACACATACAAACGGCCAAAACGTCGATTTTTTCAATATTTCTCATTTCGATCCCCGGCCGGATTAATCGAATTCAAATACATTTTTATGTGTAAAATCACACTTACAAACGACCAAAACGTCGATTTTTTGAATATTTCTCATTTCGTTCCCCGGCCGGATTAATCCAATTCAAATACATTTTTATGTGTAAAATCACACATATAACTGGCCAAAACGTCGACTTTTTCAATATTTCTCATTTCGATCCCCGGCTGAATTAATCGAATGCATATACAATTTTATGTGTACAATCACACATATAACCGTCCAAAACGTCTATTTTTTCAATATTTCTCATTTCGATCCCCGGCCAGATTAATCGAATTCATATACATTTTTATGTGTAAAATCACACATATAACTGGCCAAAACGTCGACTTTTTCAATATTTCTCATTTCGATCCCCGGCCGGATTAATCCAATTCAAATACATTTTTATTTGTAAAATCACACATACAAACGGCCAAAACGTCGATTTTTTCAGTATCTCTCATTTCGTTCCCCCGCCGTATTAATCGAATTCAGATACTTTTTTATGTGTAAAATCACACATACAAACGGCAAAACGTCGATTTTTTCAATATTTCTCATTTCGATCCCCGGCCGTATTAATCGAATTTATATACATTTTTATGTATAAAATCACACATATAACTGGCCAATACGTGGATTTTTCAATATTTTTGATTTAGTTCCCGGACGGATTAATCGAATTCATATACATTTTTATTTGTAAAATCACACATACAAACGGCCAAAACGTCGATTTTTTCAGTATTTCTCATTTCGATCCCCGGCCGGATTAATCGAATTCATATACTTTTTTATGTGTAAAATCACACATACAAACGGCCAAAACGTCGATTTTTTCAATGTTTCTCATTTCGTTACCCGGCCGGATTAATTGAATTCGTATACATTTTTATGTGTAAAACCACACATATAAATGGCAGAACGTCGATTTTTTCAATATTTTTGATTTCGTTTCCGGGCCGGGTTGATCAAATTTGAATACATTTTTATGTGTAAAATCACACATATAACTCTCCAAAACGTCGATTTTTTCAATATTTCTCATTTCGATCCCCGGCCAGATTAATCGAATTCATATACATTTTTATGTGTAAAATCACACGTACAAACTGCCAAAACGTCGATTTTTTCAATATTTCTCATTTCGATCCCCGGCCAGATTAATCGAATTCATATACATTTTTATGTGTAAAATCGTTCATATAACCGGCCAAAACGTCTATTTTTTCAGTATCTCTCATTTCGTTCCCCGGCCGTATTAATCGAATTCATATACATTTTTATGTGTAAAATCACACATACAAACGGCCAAAACGTCGATTTTTTCAATATTTCTCATTTCGATCCCCGGCCGGATTAATCGAATTCAAATACATTTTTATGTGTAAAATCACACTTACAAACGACCAAACGTCGATTTTTTGAATATTTCTCATTTCGTTCCCCGGCCGGATTAATCCAATTCAAATACATTTTTATGTGTAAAATCACACATATAACTGGCCAAAACGTCGACTTTTTCAATATTTCTCATTTCGATCCCCGGCTGAATTAATCGAATGCATATACAATTTTATGTGTACAATCACACATATAACCGTCCAAAACGTCTATTTTTTCAATATTTCTCATTCGATCCCCGGCCAGATTAATCGAATTCATATACATTTTTATGTGTAAAATCACACATATAACTGGCCAAAACGTCGACTTTTTCAATATTTCTCATTTCGATCCCCGGCCGGATTAATCCAATTCAAATACATTTTTATTTGTAAAATCACACATACAAACGGCCAAAACGTCGATTTTTTCAGTATCTCTCATTTCGTTCCCCCGCCGTATTAATCGAATTCAGATACTTTTTTATGTGTAAAATCACACATACAAACGGCAAAACGTCGATTTTTTCAATATTTCTCATTTCGATCCCCGGCCGTATTAATCGAATTTATATACATTTTTATGTATAAAATCACACATATAACTGGCCAATACGTGGATTTTTCAATATTTTTGATTTAGTTCCCGGACGGATTAATCGAATTCATATACATTTTTATTTGTAAAATCACACATACAAACGGCCAAAACGTCGATTTTTTCAGTATTTCTCATTTCGTTCCCACGCCGTATTAATCGAATTCATATACTTTTTTATGTGTAAAATCACACATACAAACGGCAAAACGTCGATTTTTTCAATATTTCTCATTTCGATCCCCGGCCGTATTAGTCGAATTTATATACATTTTTATGTATAAAATCACACATATAACTGGCCAATACGTGGATTTTTCAAGATTTTTGATTTAGTTCCCGGACGGATTAATCGAATTCATATACATTTTTATGTGTAAAACCACACATACAAACGGCAAAACGTCGATTTTTTCAATATTTTTGATTTCCTTTCCGGCCGGGTTTATCAAATTCGAATACATTTCTTTGTGTAAAATAACACATACAAACGATCAAAACGTCGATGTTTTCAATATTTCACATTTCGTTCCCCGGCCGGGTTAATCGAATTCATATACATTTTTATGTGTAAAATCACACATATAACCGGCCAACACGTCGCTTTTTTCAGTATTTCTCATTTCTTTCCCCGGCCGTATTAATCGAATTCATATACATTTTTATGTGTAAAATCACACATACAAACGGCCAAAACGTCGATTTTTTCAATATTTCTCATTTCGTTCCCCGGCCGGATTAATCGAAATCATATACATTTTTATGTGTAAAAACACAAATATAACTGGCCAAAACGTTGATTTTTTCAATATTTTTCATTTCGTTTCCGGGCCGGGTTGATCAAATTTGAATACATTTTTATGTGTAAAATCACACATATAACTCTCCAAAACGTCGATTTTTTCAATATTTCTCATTTCGATCCCCGGCCAGATTAATCGAATTCATATACATTTTTATGTGTAAAATCACACATATAACCGGCCAAAACGTCTATTTTTTCAGTATTTCTCATTTCGTTCCCCGGCCGTATTAATCGAATTCATATACATTTTTATGTGTAAAATCACACATACAAACGGCCAAAACGTCGATTTTTTCAATATTTCTCATTTCGATCCCCGGCCGGATTAATCGAATTCAAATACATTTTTATGTGTAAAATCACACATACAAACGGCCAAAACGTCGATTTTTTCAATGTTTCTCATTTCGTTACCCGGCCGGATTAATTGAATTCGTATACATTTTTATGTGTAAAACCACACATATAAATGGCAGAACGTCGATTTTTTCAATATTTTTGATTTCGTTTCCGGGCCGGGTTGATCAAATTTGAATACATTTTTATGTGTAAAATCACACATATAACTCTCCAAAACGTCGATTTGTTCAATATTTCTCATTTCGATCCCCGGCCAGATTAATCGAATTCATATACATTTTTATGTGTAAAATCACACGTACAAACTGCCAAAACGTCGATTTTTTCAATATTTCTCATTTCGATCCCCGGCCAGATTAATCGAATTCATATACATTTTTATGTGTAAAATCACTCATATAACCGGCCAAAACGTCTATTTTTTCAGTATCTCTCATTTCGTTCCCCGGCCGTATTAATCGAATTCTTATACATTTTTATGTGTAAAATCACACATACAAACGGCCAAAACGTCGATTTTTTCAATATTTCTCATTTCGATCCCCGGCCGGATTAATCGAATTCAAATACATTTTTATGTGTAAAATCACACTTACAAACGACCAAAACGTCGATTTTTTGAATATTTCTCATTTCGTTCCCCGGCCGGATTAATCCAATTCAAATACATTTTTATGTGTAAAATCACACATATAACTGGCCAAAACGTCGACTTTTTCAATATTTCTCATTTCGATCCCCGGCTGAATTAATCGAATGCATATACAATTTTATGTGTACAATCACACATATAACCGGCCAAAACGTCTATTTTTTCAATATTTCTCATTTCGATCCCCGGCCAGATTAATCGAATTCATATACATTTTTATGTGTAAAATCACACGTACAAACTGCCAAAACGTCGATTTTTTCAATATTTCTCATTTCGATCCCCGGCCAGATTAATCGAATTCATATACATTTTTATGTGTAAAATCACACATATAACCGGCCAAAACGTCTATTTTTTCAGTATCTCTCATTTCGTTCCCCGGCCGTATTAATCGAATTCATATACATTTTTATGTGTAAAATCACACATACAAACGGCCAAAACGTCGATTTTTTCAATATTTCTCATTTCGATCCCCGGCCGGATTAATCGAATTCAAATACATTTTTATGTGTAAAATCACACTTACAAACGACCAAAACGTCGATTTTTTGAATATTTCTCATTTCGTTCCCCGGCCGGATTAATCCAATTCAAATACATTTTTATGTGTAAAATCACACATATAACTGGCCAAAACGTCGACTTTTTCAATATTTCTCATTTCGATCCCCGGCTGAATTAATCGAATGCATATACAATTTTATGTGTACAATCACACATATAACCGGCCAAAACGTCTATTTTTTCAGTATTTCTCATTTCGTTCCCTGGCCGTATTAATCGAATTCATATACATTTTTATGTGTAAAATCACACATACAAACGGCCAAAACGACGATTTTTTCAATATTTCTCATTTCGATGCCCGGCCGGATTAATCGAATTCATATACATTTTTATGTGTAAAACCACACATATAACCGGTCAAATCGTCGATTTTTTCAATATTTCTCATTTCCTTGCGCGTCCGGATTAATCCAAATCAAATACATTTTTATGTGTAAAATCACACATATATCTGGCCAAAACGTCGATTTTTCAATATTATTGATTTCATTCCCGGTCCGGGTTGATCAAATTCGAATACATTTTTATGTGTAGAATCACACATACAAACGGCCAAAACGACGATTTTTTCAATATTTTTGATTTCGTTTCCGGCCGGGTTTATCAAATTCGAATACATTTCTATGTGTAAAATAACACATACAAACGAAAAAACGTCGATGTTTTCAATATTTTACATTTCGTTCCCCGGCCGGGTTAATCGAATTCATATACATTTTTATGTGTAAAATCACACATACAAACGGCAAAACGTCGATTTTACAATATTTCTCATTTCGATCCCCGGTCGGATTAATCGAATTCATATACATTTTTATGTGTAAAATCACACGTACAAACGGCCAAAACGTCGATTTTTTCAATATTTCTCATTTCGTTCCCCGGCCGGATTAATCGAACTCATATACATTTTTATGTGTAAAATCACACATACAAACGGCCAAAACGTCGACTTTTTCAATATTTCTCATTTCGATCCCCGGCTGAATTAATCGAATGCATATACAATTTTATGTGTACAATCACACATATAACCGGCCAAAACGTCTATTTTTTCAGTATTTCTCATTTCGTTCCCTGGCCGTATTAATCGAATTCATATACATTTTTATGTGTAAAATCACACATACAAACGGCCAATACGACGATTTTTTCAATATTTCTCATTTCGATGCCCGGCCGGATTAATCGAATTCATATACATTTTTATGTGTAAAACCACACATATAACTGGCCAATACGTGCATTTTTCAATATTTTTGATTTAGTTCCCGGACGGATTAATCGAATTCATATACATTTTTATTTGTAAAATCACACATACAAACGGCCAAAACGTCGATTTTTTCAGTATTTCTCATTTCGTTCCCACGCCGTATTAATCGAATTCATATACTTTTTTATGTGTAAAATCACACATACAAACGGCAAAACGTCGATTTTTTCAATATTTCTCATTTCGATCCCCGGCCGTATTAGTCGAATTTATATACATTTTTATGTATAAAATCACACATATAACTGGCCAATACGTGGATTTTTCAAGATTTTTGATTTAGTTCCCGGACGGATTAATCGAATTCATATACATTTTTATGTGTAAAACCACACATACAAACGGCAAAACGTCGATTTTTTCAATATTTTTGATTTCGTTTCCGGCGGGGTTTATCAAATTCGAATACATTTCTTTGTGTAAAATAACACATACAAACGATCAAAACGTCGATGTTTTCAATATTTCACATTTCGTTCCCCGGCCGGGTTAATCGAATTCATATACATTTTTATGTGTAAAATCACACATATAACCGGCCAACACGTCGCTTTTTTCAGTATTTCTCATTTCTTTCCCCGGCCGTATTAATCGAATTCATATACATTTTTATGTGTAAAATCACACATACAAACGGCCAAAACGTCGATTTTTTCAATATTTCTCATTTCGTTCCCCGGCCGGATTAATCGAAATCATATACATTTTTATGTGTAAAAACACAAATATAACTGGCCAAAACGTTGATTTTTTCAATATTTTTGATTTCGTTTCCGGGCCGGGTTGATCAAATTTGAATACATTTTTTGTGTAAAATCACACATATAACTCTCCAAAACGTCGATTTTTTCAATATTTCTCATTTCGATCCCCGGCCAGATTAATCGAATTCATATACATTTTTATGTGTAAAATCACACGTACAAACTGCCAAAACGTCGATTTTTTCAATATTTCTCATTTCGTTCCCCGGCCGGATTATTCGAATTCATATACATTTTTATGTGTAAAATCACACATACAAACGGCCAAAACGTCGACTTTTTCAATATTTTTCATTTCGATCCCCGGCTGAATTAATCGAATTCATATACATTTTTATGTGTAAAATCACACATACAAACGGCCAAAACGTCGACTTTTTCAATATTTCTCATTTCGTTCCCCGGCCGGATTAATCGAAATCATATACATTTTTATGTGTAAAAACACAAATATAACTGGCCAAAACGTTGATTTTTTCAATATTTTTGATTTCGTTTCCGGGCCGGGTTGATCAAATTTGAATACATTTTTATGTGTAAAATCACACATATAACTCTCCAAAACGTCGATTTTTTCAATATTTCTCATTTCGATCCCCGGCCAGATTAATCGAATTCATATACATTTTTATGTGTAAAATCACACGTACAAACTGCCAAAACGTCGATTTTTTCAATATTTCTCATTTCGATCCCCGGCCAGATTAATCGAATTCATATACATTTTTATGTGTAAAATCACTCATATAACCGGCCAAAACGTCTATTTTTTCAGTATCTCTCATTTCGTTCCCCGGCCGTATTAATCGAATTCATAAACATTTTTATGTGTAAAATCACACATACAAACGGCCAAAACGTCGATTTTTTCAATATTTCTCATTTCGATCCCCGGCCGGATTAATCGAATTCAAATACATTTTTATGTGTAAAATCACACTTACAAACGACCAAAACGTCGATTTTTTGAATATTTCTCATTTCGTTCCCCGGCCGGATTAATCCAATTCAAATACATTTTTATGTGTAAAATCACACATATAACTGGCCAAAACGTCGACTTTTTCAATATTTCTCATTTCGATCCCCGGCTGAATTAATCGAATGCATATACATTTTTATGTGTAAAATCACACATATAACCGGCCAAAACGTCTATTTTTTCAGTATTTCTCATTTCGTTCCTTGGCCGTATTAATCGAATTCATATACATTTTTATGTGTAAAATCACGCGTACAAACTGCCAAAACGTCGATTTTTTCAATATTTCTCATTTCGTTCCCCGGCCGGATTAATCGAATTCATTTACATTTTTATGTGTAAAATCACACATACAAACGGCCAAAACGTCGACTTTTTCAATATTTTTCATTTCGATCCCCGGCTGAATTAATCGTATTCATATACATTTTTATGTGTAAAATCACACATACAAACGGCCAAAACGTCGACTTTTTCAATATTTTTCATTTCGTTCCCCGGCCGGATTAATCGAAATCATATACATTTTTATGTGTAAAAACACAAATATAACTGGCCAAAACGTTGATTTTTTCAATATTTCTCATTTCGTTCCCCCGCCGTATTAATCGAATTCATATACATTTTTATGTGTAAAATCACACATACAAACGGCCAAAACGTCGACTTTTTCAATATTTCTCATTTCGATCCCCGGCTGAATTAATCGATTGCATATACATTTTTATGTGTAAAATCACACATATAACCGGCCAAAACGTCAATTTTTTCAATATTTCTCATTTCGATCCCCGGCCGGATTAATCGAATTCATATACATTTCTATGTGTAAAATCACACATACAAACGGCCAAAACGTCGATTTTTTCAATATTTCTCATTTCCTTGCGCGGCCGGATTAATCCAATTCAAATACATTTTTATGTGTAAAATCACACATATATCTGGCCAAAACGTCGATTTTTCAATATAATTGATTTCGTTCCCGGTCCGGGTTGATCAAATTCGAATACATTTTTATGTGTAGAATCACACATACAAACGGCCAAAACGTCGATTTTTTCAATATTTCTCAGTTCGTTCCCCGGCCGGATTAATCCAATTCAAATACATTTTTATTTGTAAAATCACACATACAAACGGCCAAAACGTCGATTTTTTCAGTATCTCTCATTTCGTTCCCCCGCCGTATTAATCGAATTCAGATACTTTTTTATGTGTAAAATCACACATACAAACGGCAAAACGTCGATTTTTTCAATATTTCTCATTTCGATCCCCGGCCGTATTAATCGAATTTATATACATTTTTATGTATAAAATCACACATATAACTGGCCAATACGTGGATTTTTCAATATTTTTGATTTAGTTCCCGGACGGATTAATCGAATTAATATACATTTTTATTTGTAAAATCACACATACAAACGGCCAAAACGTCGATTTTTTCAGTATTTCTCATTTCGTTCCCCCGCCGTATTAATCGAATTTATATACATTTTTATGTATAAAATCACACATATAACTGGCCAATACGTGGATTTTTCAAGATTTTTGATTTATTTCCCGGACGGATTAATCGAATTCATATACATTTTTATGTGTAAAACCACACATACAAACGGCAAAACGTCGATTTTTTCAATATTTTTGATTTCGTTTCCGGCCGGGTTTATCAAATTCGAATACATTTTTATGTGTAAAATCACACATATAACTCTCCAAAACGTCGATTTTTTCAATATTTCTCATTTCGATCCCCGGCCAGATTAATCGAATTCATATACATTTTTATGTGTAAATTCACACATATAACCGGCCAAAACGTCTATTTTTTCAGTATTTCTCATTTCGTTCCCCGGCCGTATTAATCGAATTCATATACATTTTTATGTGTAAAATCACACATACAAACGGCCAAAACGTCGATTATTTCAATATTTCTCATTTCGATCCCCGGCCGGATTAATCGAATTCAAATACATTTTATGTGTAAAATCACACATACAAACGGCCAAAACGTCGATTTTTTCAATGTTTCTCATTTCGTTACCCGGACGGAGTAATTGTATTCGTATACATTTTTATGTGTAAAACACAACATATAAATGGCAGAACGTCGATTTTTTCAATATTTTGATTTCGTTTCCGGGCCGGGTTGATCAATTTGAATACATTTTTATGTGTAAAATCACACATATAACTCTCCAAAACGTCGATTTTTCAATATTTCTCATTTCGATCCCCGGCCAGATTAATCGAATTCATATACATTTTATGTGTAAAATCACACGTACAAACTGCCAAAACGTCGATTTTTCAATATTTTCTCATTTCGATCCCCGGCCAGATTAATCGAATTCATATACATTTTATGTGTAAAATCACTCATATAACCGGCCAAAAACGTCTATTTTTTCAGTATCTCTCATTTCGTTCCCGGGCCGAATTTATCAAATTTGAATAAATTTCTATGTGTAAAATAACACATATACAAACGGCTATACGTCGATTTTTTCATATTTCTCATTTCGGATCCCAGGCCGTATTAATCGAATTCATATACATTTTTATGTGTAAAATCACACATATATCTGGCCAAAACGTCGATTTTTTCAATATTTTTGGTTTCGTTTCCGGCGGGTTTATCAAATTCGAATACATTTCTATGTGTAAAATCACACGTACAAACGGCCCAAAACGTCGATTTTTTCAATATATCTCATTCGTTCCCCGGCCGGATTAATCGAATTCATATACATTTTATGTGTAAAATCACGCATACA
Source organism: Theocolax elegans (assembly GCA_026168455.1). NCBI lineage: Eukaryota > Metazoa > Arthropoda > Insecta > Hymenoptera > Cerocephalidae > Theocolax > Theocolax elegans. Next base: position 74,523,112 of record CM047430.1, on the reverse strand, counting down.
AACGGCCAAACGTCGACTTTTTCAGTATTTTCTCATTTCGTTCCGCGGCCGTATTAATCGAATTCATATACATTTTTAGTGTAAAATCACACATACAAACGGCCAAATCGACGATTTTTCAATATTTCTCATTTCGATCCCCGGCCGGATTAATCGAATTCATATACATTTTTATGTGTAAAACCACACATATAACCGGTCAAACGTCGATTTTTCAATATTTCTACTTTCTTTCCGCGGCCGGATTAATCGAATTCATATACATTTCTATGTGTAAATCACACGTACAAGCGGCCAAAACGTCGATTTTTTCAATATTTCTCATTTCGTTCCCCGGCCGGATTAATCGAATTCATATACATTTTTATGTGTAAAATCACACATACAAACAGCCAAAACGTCGATTTTTTCAATATTTCTCATTTCCTTGCGCGGCCGGATTAATCCAATTCAAATATATTTTTATGTGTAAAATCACACATATATCTGGCCAAAACGTCGATTTTTTAATATTATTGATTTCGTTTCCGGCGGGTTGATCAAATTCGAATACATTTTTATGTGTAAAATCACACATATATCTGGCCAAAACGTCGATTTTTTCAAATTTTTTGGTTTCGTTCCGGCCGGGTTATCAAATTCGAATAATTTCTATGTGTAAAATCACACGTACAACGGCCAAAACGTCGATTTTTCAATATTCTCATTTCGTTCCCCGGCCGGATTAATCGAATTCATATACATTTTTATGTGTAAAATCACGCATACAAACGGCCAAAACGTCGACTTTTTCAGTATTTTTCATTTCGTTCCGCGGCCGTATTAATCGAATTCATATACATTTTTATGTGTAAAATCACATACAAACGGCCAAATCGACGATTTTTTCAATATTTCTCATTTCGATCCCCGGCCGGATTAATCGAATTCATATACATTTTTATGTGTAAAACAACATATAAACCGGTCAAAACGCGATTTTTCAATATTCTACTTTCTTTCCGCGGCCGGATAATCGAATTCATATACATTTCTATGTGTAAAATCACACGTACAAGCGGCCAAAACGTCGATTTTTTCAATATTTCTCATTTCGTTCCCCGGCCGGATTAATCGAATTCATATACATTTTTATGTGTAAAATCACACATACAAACAGCCAAAACGTCGATTTTTTCAATATTTCTCATTTCCTTGCGCGGCGGATTAATCCAATTCAAATATATTTTTATGTGTAAAATCACATATCTGGCCAAAACGTCGATTTTTTAAATATTGATTTCGTTTCCGGCCGGGTGATCAAATTCGAATACATTTTTATGTGTAAATCACACATATAACCGACCAAAACGTCGCTTTTTTCTGTATTTCTCATTTCGTTCCCCGCCGTATTAATCGAATTCATACATTTTTATGTGTAAAATCACACATACAAACGGCCAAAACGTCGACTTTTTCAATATTTCTCATTTCGATCCCCGGCTGAATTAATCGAATGCATAACATTTTATGTGTAAAATCACACATATAACCGGCCAAAACGTCAATTTTTCAGTATTTCTCATTTCGATCCCCGGTCGTATTAATCGAATTCATACATTTATATATAAATCACACATAACTGGCCAAAACGTCGATTTTTCAATATTTTGATTAGTTCCCGGACGGATAATCGAATTCATATACATTTTTATGTGTAAAACCACACATACAAACGGCAAAACGTCGATTTTTTCAATATTTTTGATTTCGTTTCGGCCGGTTTATCAAATTCGAATACATTCTATGTGTAAAATAACACATAAACGACCAAAACGTCGATGTTATCAATATTTTACATTTCGTTCCCCGGCCGTATTAATCGAATTCATATACATTTTTATGTGTAAAATCACATACAAACGGCCAAAACGTCGATATTTCAGTATTTCTCATTTCGTTCCCCGGCCGTATTAATCGAATTCATATACATTTTTATGTGTAAAATCACACATATATCTGGCCAAAACGTCGATTT